>PVJH01045491.1:0-12351 GCA_004026705.1 Nesogale talazaci
TTTTGGGGGGGGGCATCACTGCTCTCCGTGGTGGGAGTAGGAGGCCCAGCCCCACTGCTGGAACTGAACCTCCGTCCCAGTGGGCCGCAGTCCCGCGCACAACCACTACGCCACCGGGGCTCAGCCCACCTTCAGCATTTCTGCCTCTGCTTTGGGGACTGGAGTCTGAGGAGTCTGGCTGGTCTTGGGAGTTTTCATGCCGGGTGGGGAGGGGTCCTTAGACCTTTCACCTGGTCTCTGCCCGAAGGAGCAGTCCTGCCTGAAGTACACTTGCCTCAAAGAAGGGGTTCTATCTGTCTCAGCTTCATCCCAGTTTCCCCAGGAAGTCTTCCCAAGGGAATCACTGCAGTCGCAGGCCTCCTGCCTCCCCAGACCGTCTGAAATAGGGCCTCCTGTTTGGTTCAGCACTTTTACACCGTTGCTAAGGAATTCCTCCTCACCCAGGGAGCTGGGTCTCGCTCCCCTCCATTTGATCCATGAACAAAACAACGTGTTAAAATAACCGGGCTTCCCATTCATGACTGACTTCCGTATCCAGCTCCGGACCGTGCAACTGGAGCCTTGCACCGACAGATATGCTACTCTGTTCGCCAGCTACTGGAAAGTTGGGGCTGCAGTTGCACCCTCTTTATGGCCAGTGTCTAGCCCGTGGAAACCCAACTTTCTTCGGTCATTCATTAAGCATTGCTACTTGTCCTCACGTAAAAATGAAAAACAGAGAGTTTGAGGCTGAGGCCTGGTCGTGCAGTGGTTGTGTGCGGGACTGCGGCCCACAGGGTTGACGGTTCAAATCCAGCAGCAGCTCTCTAGGAGCAAGGCTGGGCTTCCTACTCCCACCAGGGCAGTGATGGCACACACACACACAAAAGAGTATGGATTCTGGATAACCGGAGGGGCGTGAGGCTTGAGTACTGGGTTCCGCATCAGAGACAGCGAGAGGGAGGGGTCCCCTGGACGCAGGGTCGGAAGAGTGAACCCCCACAGGAAGGAAGGAGTTGGTCTTACTTCTTGAAGTTCTTTGGGGGCAGGATGTTGCCGTGGGCGTCCAGTGGAGGTGCCCTGGCCTCGCTTCGCAGCTTGAGCTTCTCCGCCTCTCGCAGTCCCTTCACCGTGTTGCGGATCACCTGAGTCTTCCTGTCGGGGTCCTTGAAGATGGGGGTGCAGCCGATGAAGGCCAGGAAGTTGTTCTTGCCCAACCTGGAGGGAGGGGGGATGAGGGGCAGGGCTGGGCTTGGGCAGGAGGCGCTGGAGGTGGTCAGCCAGCGCCAGACGTTGCTGTCGTAGGGCACGTCCGGCCGGGTGGGCACAGCGGCGGGCAGGCGGCCCACATCCAGCCACAGGTGGAAGCCCCAGGAGTGCCGGGTGGCTTCCTCCGCGGGGTAGATCAGGCGGTGACGGACCTGGGACTTGATGTCGGTGCAGGGTGGCTGCTTCAGGGCCAGCTGGTGGTAGGTCTGACAGGTGAAACCAGGCAGCTCCCAGGGCTCACCCGGGAGCAGGAACTCACGCTGAGCCCACGTTTGGGAGACTGGGGGGGAGTCATCGGCACTGATCATCTGGGAAGAGACAAGGGGGTGGGGTGGGGGGGTACTCTGTCGCAGTGGCTTAGGCACAATGTCTTCCAAGCCCTCAGACAACCATTTTCCCACCTCTGTGCTGTCCACCAGATGTGAGGGCTGTTCACTTCTTCTCACGGATTCTCTAACCTCTGTTCTCTTTCCACTTAGGGTGTTTTTGCCCTAATTTCCCACCCCCTTTCCTCACCTGTAAGGAGCCCTGATTGTGCTGGGGGGTAAGCGTTGGCCTGCAAAGGGCAGGATGCGAGGTCCAGACCCCCTGGCCACTCCGCAGGAAGCGAGGCTGTCTGCTCCAGCGTGAATTATAGTCTGAGAGACTTGAGATAAGACGACTATGCATGGAAACGGACTGCGGGGCCGTGGGTCTGGCTCATGGTTTTCCATGACTTAAATCAGCCTGGAGAGTGCAGCGGCCCAGCCTGGGGGCCAACCTCAAGGTCAGCGGTACAGACCGTGGGAGAACAGGAGGCAGTTTGTTCCTGGAAAGATTTCCAGTCTGAGAAATCCTAGAGGCCCGTTCTACTCGGCCCTGCAGGGGAGCTGGGAGTCGGGGAGGCACCAGCCAGGCCTCTGGCTTTGGAGGGCTCCTCCCTGGGTGGTGCAAATAGTGGACTGTTCGACTACCACCTGAACGAAAGGTTGGCAGTTCAAACCCAGCCCAAGGGGTCTCAGGAGCTCCGTTTTCCTGAGCTCTACGTTCCCTCTCTTCCCCGCCACCCATCCTCTGTTGACTCCCCCACTGCTTTCTCAGGACCTGTGCTCCTAGGGAGACACCCCCCCCCCCAGACCTGAGAACAAGGGTGCCGAACCCCCAAGGCAGAAGTGGGAGTCCATCTGCAGGGGCTCCCGGCCCTGGTCATGCTCCAGCAAACCCCAAAGAACAGGGCCTGCCTCAGTGCTTTCCTGCCCCGGACACCCTGACTCCCTGTGCATCAGCCTGCCTGCCTTCCCGTTCCTTCGTTCGCCTCATAAATACAAGTATGTCTTTTTTTTTGGGGGGGGGCATCACTGCCCTCAGGTGGTGGGAGTAGGACGCCCTGCCTTTGCTCTGTGGAGCTGGAATTGAACCTCCGTCCCAGTGGGCCGCAGTCCCGCGCACAACCACTACGCCACAGGGGCTCAGCCCCACAAGTATGTCCTCCCCCCCCCCCCCCCAATTAAATGAGCAGTGACCATGGATTGCCGCTGTGCTAAGCGCCCTTTACAACTGGCCTCCTGATTGTCCCTGCTTCAAAAAGGCAAAACAGCAAGACACTGAGAGAAACCTCCTCCTGTGCCGAGTGAGAGATGGGGCTAGGTGGTGCGCCTCAGGGTGTTTGTACTTATGCGCTCTGCCAGGAGGCCGGCCTTGGCACACTGTGTGGCCGTGCCCTAGCTGAGGAATGTCTCTTAAAAATGTCTCTCCCTCCCTTTTACCCCCTGGGCTCTGCTGAGTCCCAAAGTCACCTATTTCTTGTGCCCAGCTCCCTAAATTATTTCTACACGCCCCACCTCCCATGCCACCCCCTTTCAGCCTGGGAGCTTCGCCAACAACTAGGGCGCTGCTCCCCTCTTCCGGGCTTCCTGTTCCAGAGCCTTGCTGGACTAGGAGGGCAGGACTGCTTTATGGGCTAGCTCTGCTGTCCAGGGACTCCTACAGCCTACCACAGGGGGGCAGCCCCTAGTCCATCAGGGTGCCCAGCTATGAGCTGCTGGGTTGGCCCCACCCCCTACCTGCAGGAAAGGTGCTCTGCCCCAGGATGGGCTGCACTGCCCTCTGGGAAATCTTTGTGGGTTAGTGGCCATTCTTCTGAGCCTCAAGAGGCAGGAGGGGCTGCTACTGTAGGGGAAGCCTTCCTGGCTCCATTGTTTGCTGCTGGAGTTGCTATGGTGATGTCTCCTGAGTGGTAACGCAGGGAGGAGGCCCTTAGCGCTCCCTGGGAGGGCCCTCCAGTCCCTTGGGCACCCCTCGGCCCCCCCAGTCTTTCAGATGAGATAAGCAGAGGTTAAGACCGCCAACGATGGTGAGAGGAGCTGCTTGTGGGTGGTAGGAAGTAGGGTGAGCTGGTTTCCAGGCCTTGGGTTGGTGGAACGGGCAGTGAAGAAGCATCCATCTGTAGTCCTCCTCCCCTTATTTGGGAACCCCCCACAGCCAAGTTATCCAGCAGGTCCCAGGGAGCAGGCTTGGCTATGTAAGGGAGCTGGCTGGGCAGGAGGAGCCCCAGGACCACCTGCAGTTCCTTCTGCCACAGATAAACTCTACCTAGAACCTTCTGCACTGTTGCCTCAGAGGCTCCAGCAGACCCCTTACCCGTAACCACCCCCACACCCCGTTTCTGGCCCTACTCTTGCAACACAGCAACAGACAGCAACATGCCTTGCCAGCCTGGATTTTATTGAAAAGGTAGTTTGGGTAGTGTTCTCGCGCTGACTGGCAGGCAGGAAGCCAGCTGGGGCTTGGGTGGCTCTCTGCAAAGCCCAAGAGCACTCAAGGATGCCAGGCAGGTCAGGGGCCCCTTGCAGCCTCCTGCTCCGTTCTCCACGACGCTGGCTCTCTGGCATGATTGGGGACACCGTCCAAGAACCATACAGTGGGAACGCCCTCATGCTTGGCTTCTGGTGTGCCCACCCCCAATCCAACTCTTGACCCCAAAGAGACTGTGACCAGGATGTCTTCTAGCAGAAAAGCTGACATGGGAACAAGGGGGACTGGGGGGAGGGTAGGCAGAGGGGCCAGGGTGAGCGTGTCCTGGTCTAGGTAAACACAAGCTTCCTGTCCTCCCACCTGCCTCCCCCAGGTACGATCTAAGGAGATAGGTTGACATTTGTAATTAGAGGCTCATGCCGTGGAGAGGCTGCTGGGTTCAGAAAGGAAACAGTCGAGGCAGTTCCTGGTCCCTCACCCTTGCTTTTACTGTGTCTGGCCTTCCACTCCCAGTAAGAGAGGAGAAGCAGGGTTGGTAGGGGTGGGGGGCAGGGAGTGGGCCGTAGAAGGTGGCACAGAAACAAGTTCCCAGGGTCTTGCTGTCAGGAGAGGTCCGGGGTGGCAGAGGCACAAGGCTGTGTTGGCAGGAGGGCAGTGCAGGGCCCCAGGGCCAGGGCCACCCGGCCCCGCGTGTGTTCCAGAAGAGCGGGAGGCCCAGCGGCCAGGGCCAGGCCGAGTCTCTACCGCAGTTCGGAGATGAGTTGCGTCCAGCTGATGTTGTCGGGGCCCGGCGGGTGCTCGTCCTCACCCAGGCCGGGGAAGCTGATGTCCAGCAGGATCTTGCTCAGGCTGTCGTTCATCGTGTCCAGAACGAGACCTTCTGTCAGAGAGGGACTGGCTGGAAGGCTGGGCCCCTGTGGCTCGGATGTCTCCACCGCCGAGGGGCCACAGCTGCTGAAGGGGTCAGAGGCGAGGTCAAAGGGCTCTGAAGTGAGGAGCTCTCGGGGCGAGTCAAAGAGGGGAATGCTTTTCAGCGGGGTGGTGCTCAGATCCATCAGTCCCAGGGAGTCAGGCGGGGGGCCAAAGGCACCCTGCGGGGTGCGCACCGGGCTGAACTCCAGCCCGCCCTCTCTGCCGGGCGGCGGTACCAGCCTCCAGGACTCCGGGGTGATGGGGAGGACGGCTTTGCTGGGCGTGGAGGAGATGGGCACCCCCTCCTTGATGGGTGTCTCAAAGGGTCCTCCTTCCTCCTGGGAGTGGCCCAGCTGGGAGGCCTGCTCCGAGGCGTCTGCTACGAAGGGCAGCGAGGGGGCGGCTGGCCCGACAGTGCCGGGGTCTTCTGAGAAGAGCAGCTCCGGCTCGTCGGGACTGGGGGGCAGAAGGTGCTGTTTCCTGCGGGACCGGCTCTGCGCCCTCCTCTCCCTCCGTTTAATTACAAGCATTTCGGAGACGCGCCGGCTGGGGGACTGGAGCCCACTGTAGGGCTTCTTGGACCTGGGAGTGGGAGAGTGGGACGAGTCTTCCCACTCTCTGAAGGTTGTGGAGGGCCACTTTTCCAGAGGTGGGCTCTCCACTTTGATGCGTCTCGCTGTGTAGGGCGTTTCCTCCCCCAGCTGGCCTTCTTCCTCCTTGGTGGACTGCACTGGAAGCAGAGGGGACAGCTCTTCTCCGGGCAGGAGCTTCTCCTCTTTCACTGATCCCGCCGCAGAGGGGAGCGGGGCTAGCCCTTCCTCGGCGAGCAGGACCTGCAAAGGAAAAACAGAGGAGAGGTTAGTGGGGTCCTGGTAAGCCAGCCTCCTGTCCCCAGGCAGAACGCAAAACCAAGGCTACCATAACCTACACACTGGGATTAAGTGAGCCTCTTCTTTTTTTTTTATAGGCATCACTGCCCTCAGGTGGTGGGAGTAGGAGGCCCAGCCTTTGCTCCTGGGAGCCGGAATTGAACCTCCATCCCAGTGGGCCGCAGTCCCGCGCACAACCACTACGCCACCAGGGTTCAGCCCAGCCTCTTCTTTTTATCGTGAATCCCAAACCCCTAAAATTCAGTTCAGTAGAAGAACTGAATATAGGATAAAGGTGGTAATTCCATTTCAGGGGTAAAACCGTAAGTATTTCATAAACTGCAGGCAGAATTCTGAGAAAAAATAAAACTTGGAGATCTGTCTTACACCACAAGGACCCCAGGTGGGGTCCTGGGTTGTACTGCAAGGTCACAGTATCTCTCTCTGTGGGAGAGAGGTGTGGCTTTCTGCTCCCACAGAGGGACAGACACAGACACACTCAGAGACAGTGCTACTCTGTCTGGTTGGCTTGCTCTGAGTCAGAATCGTGTGGCTTTTGAATCTGATACCGTATATGGAGACTTAAAACATAAAAACTAAAACTACCCAAGTCTTGTAAGACAATCTAGGAGATTATCTGTACAATCTGAGGGTGGGGATGACCAAGACTGGAAACCCAAATTTCTAAGACATGTTTGACTATGGAAAAGTGATTATTTTTACAACTGTGACAAGGGATACCAACATCGAAGTTAAGGAACACGCGGTTGAAGTACGAAGATACCCTGTGGGTGAATGACGAACTATAATCTACAGAATAACCATAAGTTAATAAAATAGCACCGAGATAAAAATAGATGACGCCTGTAAATAAACAATTCACCAAGGACAGTTTCAAGTGGCCAAACTCACTGACAAGCAAAGAAAGGTCATAATTAAATATGGAGAAGTCATTTCTACTCCCCAGACTGAAAAATATTTAAAAGATTAATACCAATTGCTGGCCAAGATATAGGCCTTGTCATTTGTTGTTGATGGGTATCTGAGATACCTGAGTCGGGTTTTTTTTTTTGTTTTTGGGGCACCACTGCCCTCTGGTGGTGGAAGTAAGAGGCCCGGCCCTGCTGCTGGATTTGAACCTCCAACCCAGTGGGCCGCAGTTCCGGGGTCTTGTTGTTTTTTAGACAGTAATTTTGCAATACTTTGTGGCTCAGTAGTCTCAAGTCTGGGATTCTATCCCATAGCAATAACAATCCTAGTAAGAGAAACATTTATTGCAGTGCTGTTCCTAGAGCAAGAAATTAGACACAAACTGTACCCATAAAAGTGGAATGACTGGAAAAAAATGTTATAACCACACTGTGGAACACTATGTAGCCATTAAGAAGTAATGAATTAGAGTTTTGCCAGGGACTTAAAAAGAACTATTTTTTTTTTTTGGGGGGGGGGGGGGGGGGCATCACTGCCCTCAGGTGGTGGGGAGCAGTAGGCCCAGCCTTTGCCCCTGTGGAGCTGGAATTGAACCTTCATCCCAGTGGGCCGCAGTCCTGCGCACAACCACTATGCCACCGGGGCTCAGCCCAGAACTATGTTTTTTTTAAAAAATCATTTTTGTGTTTAGGTGAAGATTTACAGAACAAATCAGTTGTCTACCCAACACCTTGACATGCTTTATTTCAGTTTCACTTGCATGCCCCTGAGGTTGCAGCACCCATCCTCTTTCTTCCCGGTTTCCGCTTCCTGTCCTCTTCTTCATGCCCGTTCCTGCCCTCTGAGCTTTGTCCGGAGGCCTGTGTTCCTCATGAGTCGTCCTGTTCCCTCGACTCCTCTGCTCCCAGTCTGGATGAAAGGTGATCCTCGGGCTGAGTTCAGTTCTGGACTTGCAGGTGAGCTAAGGGCCTACTCGAGGGTTTCGTTAGCCTCCCGCAGACCAGTGGATCTGCTCTTCTGCGTGATGTTGAACTTTGTTCTATGTTTTCCTCCCCCTCTGTCTAGGGCCTTTTACTGTGTTCCTGATCAGAGACCGACAGTGGTGGTGGGCGCCATCTAGTTCTTCTGGTCTCAGGGTGCTAGGGGGTGTGGTTCGTACAGTCCGTCCACCTTTTTGGGCTGTTTCCTTTACTCTTCATTCTGCCAGACGAAGAGGAACCACTAGTTGTATTCAGATGGTTGGTCGTGAACTTTCAGGCCCCAGCTCTCCTCACCGAAGGTGGATGTAGAACATTGTCCTTGGGGTCAGTGTTGAGCCCACTGAATTAGATGTTACGAGGCCACGGTCCTAAGCTTCCCGGTCCAGCACTCAGTCCCTCAGGGGGTTGGATCATGGCTGAGAAGTTTGCTTAACTTTCTTCCCTGAATGTGCTCCTGTATACGTGGGCGTATGTGCAGCACCTACAAACATGTATGTAGAAATATCTTCTGTCAAACCTACTCTTGGGTGGCGTCCCACTCGCCTCCCTACACCTGTTCAGCTTGCACATCCACCTGGGAAGCCACTGGAAGATGATTTCTCACCACTCGTACTGCAGGACTGGGTACCTCGGTGTCGTCCTTTGCCTCGGTCAAATTGTGCTGCCCTCCCCGGTGCACGAGGTGCTGTGGCGTCCGAGAAGGGCAGATGCCAACAGGTGGGTGTGACACGATCCCACTCCATGCCCTGTATTCACACAGAGTGGCGATCCCGTACATCTAGCATATGGAGAGCACTGACAGACTATGGACAAAAGTGTACTAGGTGGGGGACGTGGGTTTTCTTGGGAACAGTGTGAAGATGGGTGTGTGGTGCGCAATAAAGTAAAAAAGAAGGGACTTGGGAAAGACAGCATCATAACTAAACAGTACGCACACTACAGTCTCCTGAATGCCTTTATGTGAAATTGTGCCCAGTAAGCATAATCTCACACATCATTTAAAACAATTTTTTTTCCCTAAAAAGAAGAATTGAAAGCAAGCCCAAGTCTCCCTGAGCTTGAGCCTATGATATTTCCATCTTCATGAAGTGGTGGGCTCGAAAGCATTTTTCTCCCCTTTAAGGAGCCCGAATGACTCTCTGGGGTATGCACCAGACTGCTAACTACTAGGTCAGTGGTTCGATCCTACCCACCCCTCCTTGGGGGAAAAGATGAGGCCATCTGCTTTCCTAAAGAGGCACAGCCTCAAACCCCCTCCATGGTGACGCTGTGAGTCGTAATGGATGACAAGGGGTTTTTCTCGACTTTCTTTCCTGGCAGCCTCTGCTTGCAAAACCTCCCAGGGGTAGAGCCCAGGCCTGTTGACTCATTGTAACAGGATCTGAAATATGCCTCAGCTTTCCTTTAAAGCAGACCAGTGATGCTCAACCAGCGGGGGAGTTCCCCTGCGTTATTTTAATTGGCATACCTGATCAGTGTATAGGACAACAGCCGTTTCCACCCCGTCCCCTCCATGCCTCTATGTTACCTCCTCCCCAAACGAATGATCCAGCCCCAAAGGGAGTGTAAGTCCTGGGGTTGTGAAGCCCCACGCGAGAGACTAACCAGTTCACTTTTCTGCCAGATACACCCCAACCTTCCTGAGCTTCATGGCAGCGCCCAGCAGCACGCAGGCCCCCCCCACCTCCCTGCTCAGGCAGTCAACCTACTCCTTTTGAAGGCCCACTTCTCTTGTCAGCTCCCCTGACCGGTCCCCCTGCCCCCCATTATCCCCCTGGCATGAGGGCTCACAGACACATTAGGTATGTGTGGGCGTTCGACGCCACTTCCACTGGAATCCCTATTCGGTGCTGGCCCGACGGCCAGTTCAAACCCACCGTGGAAGACAGGGCTTGAGGATCTACTCTGGAGAGGGTGAGGCCTTGAAACCCCAGCTGCTCTGCACCCACCACCCCCACTGGGAAAGGCCTGGGTGTCTTGTCTGCCCCAGAACGCCTGGCAGAGTGTTTGGTGAGCAGAGTTACCACCCTTTGAGCCGACAGGCGTTTTCTCCTCGGAGAACAACAGACGCCACTCACTCACCTTGGGGGCGATGGGGACCCGTTTGCTGTGGCGGGCAAGCTCAGAGCTCATGAGCGAGGCCGCCAGGGGCAGGGGCACTTTCACCGAGGGCTGCAGCACCAGGGATGGGTTCACCGGGAACTGGATGGGCACCAGGTAGGAGCTCACCCGTGGGAGCAGCGGCTTCATCTTCCGGCCTAAGGAAGGAATCGAGGGGTCAGGAGTGGGGACCGGGGTGCGCGTCCTTGTCTGGGCTCCTACCCCCTGGAGTGGGACTGGAACCCTGGAGTGGGATTCCCTTGAGGTCTCCGTAGGGTGAGGCCCGAGACCCGCTCTCCCATACTAACGTGCGCCCAGGGGGAGTTCCGTTTTGATGGTCATGTTCCGGTGGAGCTCAGGGTGGGACCGTTTCTGCTGCTGCTTGTGGCAGACAGGGAGAGAAAGAGACCCGAGTTAATGAGGTCAGGGAGGCGGGCGGGCGGGAGAACCCCACCAGCCGCTCCCTCGCTCGGCAGCGCACGCAGAGCTAGTCAACGGGCCAGCAAGAGGAAGCCAGCCAGGGCCCGGCGGAGGCAGCACCGCCTCCAGAGCCGTGGTTCGTGGGGGCAGGTGGGCGGCAGGCGGACAGACGATGGCAGGGTGGCCCTTCCACCTCATCCAGGTGTCCTCAGCACCCCCAGGGGACGCCAGCACGTGGAGCTGTAGGTGAGGGGCCTGCGAGCGTGGCCATGCCCGTCTCTGCTGGCACGGCGCCGCGCTGGCAACACGCTCCCTTGCCAGGCTGTGCTCTGCTCCGCACAGCTGGACAAGGCCTGTGGGAGGGGAAGCGGGCACGAGCTCGACTTCTGGTGAGGTGAGGTAGTGGACACAAGGGTGTCCCCGCAGCTTCATGACCCCCCCACCCACCCACGCCCTCCCAGGAGCCTCAGGGTGCTTTGTGTTTAGAGCACGGTGGCCTGAGTCCAGGCCCCTGACCCCTGCTCAACACCGACCGACCGACCGGGTCCCTGTCCACGGAAGCCAAGCTGAGCAGTGCGGAGAAAACAAGTCCAAGCCCCGAGCCAGAGGGAGAGAATCTTACTGATTCCGAGTCCTCGGGTGCCTGCGGAGACCCAGGGTCCAGTGGCTGGTGGCGGCCAGGCATGGCGGGAGAGAAACGAGATGGAGGTTACCACTGACAGGTCAGTCTGAGCAGACGCGGAAGAGCACATGTCCATGATGGAAGCCCACGTGGGCGACTGTCCCTCCCAAGAGCGGGGCTGTCGGCCTCACGGGCACTCTGAGACACCCTGGAGACAGGGTCTTTCTGAACAGCGGTTCGAGCGGGTCGACCTCTTCTGATGGCACACAGCCTAACAGTGTCTGTGTCTTCGCTTGAAAAGAGCTTCCCAGACAATTTTCTGCAAGAATCACTTGAGATCCTTTCAAAAATCCAAGTCCCTGAGCCCATCGCAGACATCAAGAACCAAGACTTCCACAGGAGGGGCCCGGGAAGCCTCCCGGCCAGTGCTCGTCCCGGGGAAGCCAGGGAGACAAAGCCCTGGGAAACCCTCCTCAGCGGGGGCCAGGGCAGTGCTCTTCAGGACCCGGGTTAGCACAGCGGGTCACTGACACTGGTCAACCGCCCTGTTCAATTGGCTTTGTGCACATCAATGGCGCCCGGGCTTGGAGACGGAGACTTCACACTCCAAGCCCGGCCCCACCGTGTAGGAGAACCAGGACACTCACCTTAAACACCTGGTCCAGCGTCAAGCAGCGGTTGGCACTGGGGTGGATGGTCCAAAAGGACAGCTTGCCGTCGGCAGAGGTCTCACGCACGAACATCTCGTGGAGGGAGAGGTTGTGGCGAATGGAGTTCTGAAAAAAGGCGGAGACTCGTGCCTTAGCTAGAGAAATGGCACCTGCGAAACGGACTGGGTCCCTCAGCGTCAGGCTGCTCCCGCTCTGTCAGGTATTCATTCGTTCATGTGGCCTCGCCTCGTGGGGACTCCCACCCACCCGCCACTTCCCGCTTTGCCATAAACCCATCTATTTCCGCCAACAGAACCAGGGGCCATTTTCCAGGCTGGCAATGAAGACGACCTGGCTGGCCGGCCAGCTGCCAGGGGCTGTGGGAAAGCAGTCCAGAGTAGCAAGCAAGAATGCCCAGTAAGTCAGGATTTTGAGCTAAAGGTGTGAAATGGAGAAAAAGGGTTGCGGGGTAAGGACTCTTGGCTCGGAACAGAGAACCTGTCAGAAGACCTAACTTCTGGTCTGACTTGGACCGGCCGACTCCCAGTGTTTCCACGAATACCAGGGAGAGGACATTCCTGTCCGCTAGAAACGATGTGTGTGTGCATGACACAGCAGCAGGTGAATCTGCCCTCACGAGATCCTCAGGCAGGGGTGTTTGTTTCCATTCGGGTTCTTCTCAACAGCTGAGCCACTAAGGCGTACCTGCCTGTCTCCAGCCAGGGGGTTTCCAGCCGCCTCAGATGTATGTGAGAGCTGGACATTGGTGCTCGCTTCGGCAGCACATATGCTAAATACTGGGAAGTTGGACGGTGGCTAAGGAAGACCAAAGAAGAACCGTGGTGCTGGTGGAAGCACCATGGGCGGCCCACGGACAAACCCAGCTG
>PVJH01045492.1:0-12361 GCA_004026705.1 Nesogale talazaci
ATGTGTTTCATGTGTTCATCCGAGCTTTTGAGTGAGGCATAGTATTCCATTGTGTGTATGTGCCAGAGTTTGCTAATCCATTCATCTACTGATGGAAATTTAGCTTGCTTCCATGTCTTTGCAATTATGAATTGTGCTGCAATAAACATTGGCGTGCATACTGCTGGCTGTGGTTTATTTCTTGCCTCTTCTGGGTATAGCTGGATCGCAGGGTAGTTCAACTTCCATTTTCATTAAATATAGCCAGACTGCTTTCCACAGGGGCTGTACATATCTACACGACCACCAACAATGTAGAAGTCAACCACCTAATATCTCTTAAAACATATTTGTCAAGGCATATTTCACAGAATGGAGCTAAAGAAGCTGTTGCCTTATGAGGAGCTGATATCAAAGGGCTCAGGAAGAAAGATTATGTTGAGAAGTTGTGGACACCAACAATTGCACATGTCCGCTTGATATAATGGATGTATGCATTATTATAATATATGTAAGAGCCACCAATGAAATGATTTATTATTAGAAAAATAAATGCTTTCCTGGTTCTCTGTAAAAAAAAAAAAGTGCTTAGTTTTGCCCATGTCAGCTCAAATGTCTCCTCTCCCTTTTCTTAAAGATCTTTTTTAACATCAGTGCCATTATTTTAGCCCAAAATATCTGATGAGTAGACAAATTCTAAAAACATTTCATCTTATCAAAGATCAATCATCCCCATGACAAGAAATAACTCAATTATGATGGAAGTTTTCTAATTCTGTGTTGTACACATGTGCTTCTATTTTTCCTTTCTCAGTGTATTCTCCCTACGTCTCTTAGAAGTTGCCCTCTGAATCCACAATCTTTAAAGGCATAGTGACTATATGCCAAGGTTACTACCTTGCCCTCCAACTGCATTTAACCTAATGCAGAATGATTTCAGTAATCATGATCATACTGTATTCCCATTTACTCTTAATAAAGAAGTTATCTGACTACTCATCTGAGTAACTTGATCCCAGAACTCCATTTGGAGAATTAGGTTTCTGAGGTTCCTCTTGTTATCAATTACTGTGTCTCATTACACATTCAAATGAGTCAGGTGAGACAGATTTACTAAAGGCATTATTTACAAATATGTGAGTAAGGTTAAGGAAAATCAACAATAGACGTTGAAGCATCCCAAGGTTTGGAACAATGGGGAGTCATTACAACCCCTAGACCTATAGGTTCTAAAGAGAACAATTATCAAAGTTTGAATAATATTGATACCACATTGTGCCGTCCAGTGAGCTCAGACTCACAATAAACCATGGATACAAGAGAATGAAGCACTCCTCTTCCCTGGGCTATCCTCCTAGTGTCATTCTTGATCCTATCAGGGACCTTCTTGCTCTTCACTGATCCTTTACTTTACCAAGTAATGTTTCTTCCACCAAGGACTGGTCGCTCCTGATAACATATCCTAAGTACATGAGAGAAAGTAAAAAGACCCTCACTTCCAAGGACAATTCTGGTTTTACTTCTTCAAGACAGATGTTTGTCCTTCTGGAAGGTCAGGATGCTTCCAGTAGTCTTCTCATTCAATGCGTCGATTCTTCTCCAATGTACCTTATGCATTGTCTAACTTTCCCATGCACATGAGGCAACTGAAAAGACCAAGACATGGGTCAGATGCACGGTCATCCTCCATGTGACATCTTGGTTCTTAAGTGTAGCACATTTGCCCAATGCATTGCATCATTTGATTTCTTGATTACTGATTCTAAACGCTGACTGTGGAAGCAAGTGAAAAATGAAATCGATGATGATTTCAATCTTTTCTCCATTTATCACGAAGTTGTCTGTGGGCCCACTTGTGAGGAGATATCTTTGGAAGATATCACACCAGGTACTGAGGTTTTTCAGTAAAAAGATTCAGTGACTCCAAAGCAATCTAACCAAGAGAGCAAGTGAAATAAATGCTTCAATTTCCTCTCTTTCTAGTCTCCAATCGCATCAGTGCCTCCCATTAGCTAAAAGAAGTTGGCGTTGGCAACAGTTGGTCAGCGTGGGGAGAAGGATTTTATCACTGACTTTGTTTAGATTTGCCAATGCATAATAAAAAGTGATACGCTATTATTATTTTAATAATTCTTTACAGACAGTCAGCTCCCTTTTGCTTGCAGCACAGTGTGTGTGGACCAGTCCCACCCACACCCCCTTAGGAGCTGGTTGATCAGCGTGAGAGCACAAGAGCGCTTGCTAAGTCACAGAACAGAGTGAAGGGAAGAGAGCAGGTCTGAAAAGGCAAACAGAAAAGACGAAGGTCACGTGTATATGAACCTGTTACATTACCCTGTTTAGAGTGAAGTATATTAAACTTGAGTCTTTCTCAGAATTAGGAAACTACATGGAGTGAGTCAAAAGATCTACTTATATATAGCTTAACAAGTTGTTTATATTTATTAACTGTTGAAAAATTAAAAAGAAGACTGTTTTGTAACAAGTGAAAACTATATGAAATTCAAACTTCAGTACCAATGAATTAATTTTTCTCATAAATGAATTTTATGAGAACACAATCTCACTCATTCATTTATCCAGGATTCCTTCTGTTCTGCAGCTACAACGATGAAGAGTCGGGGCCAGTATTGTAAGGCCCACATAGTCCAACATGAGCCCTCTCTGGGACCTGCCGCAGACAACATATGCTGACCTTATCTCTATGCTGCTGTCGCACTGCTTTTGTTGCTTTGACTTGGTCCTGCAGGCCTGTATGTGCAAGGACAAATGCCCCTTCTTTACCCTTCTTTATTAAGTTAATAGCTATTCACTCATGGCCCTGACTCCCTACATACATCTGCAATTATCTGAATTTCTCAGAAAAAGTATAGCAAAATAAACGTATTTGGGGGCCTTGCATTGTATTTGTAGATCTGTTCAGGGAAATTAACCTCTTTTCATTGTAAAGTTTTAAAGGAGCTGGTATGAGTTGAAATCAGATCCATCTCTTTACTGTCGCTAATTGCTTTTACTTTCCTTTGAAGAGGCCCTGGGTTTTCCATGCTATATTCAATAGTAGCATCAACAGTAAATCAGTCTATATTGTCTCTGATCTTGGCGTGGTCTCTATTAACAACATTTGCCCTCTTGGTTCTGTATTTTCCTCTTATATTGCTTTATTTTCGTTGTGGCAACTTAAATATTTTTCTTCTTTCCTGATTTCCATTGGATAGACTGAATTTGCTTCTGCTGGCTAAAGAACTACTCGTTTTTGTTGTTATTGTTCTTCTAGCAGTTGTGCTAAACCAAATAGTTAACGTGATTGATCAAATAGTTAACGTGATTGATTTTTTTTACCCTATCATCCTCTAATGATACATACCCTCATGTCTTCTTGTTTTAACAAATTATTCCTTTCCATCATCATTTATATTCTCTCAAATTTTGACTTTTCTCTCTTTTTTATTACCTTTGCTTCTAGTCTTTTTTGTAAGAGAACAATGAACTTAATTTTGTGATTACCATTATGGTCTATGTTCCCTTCTAGCCTTATCTGGATTTGTTTTAATTAATTGATTCCTTTTAAAAGAAAGTTTGTTTTGTTTTGTTCCTTGTAGATCCCTCTGTGACATACCTCCTGTGACCTGATCTGCCTCCCCTTAGCCTAATCCAAATCCAGGACCCTCAAGTAGCTTTTGACTCAGAGCATGCCTGTAGGACAGAACAGAAATGTTCCATTGTGTTTCCAACTTTTTTTAATTTTAGGAGTGACTGTTGGGTTTGAACCAATGATCTCTCGGTTAACAGGTAAAATATTAACCACTACACCACCAGCACTCCTTCTCATGCCTATATATCTTTATTATCCCTCCATATAAATACGTGGATCAAAATTTCATAATTTATAAAATTTCTATATTCACTTTTCTTTTCTTAAGTACTTATAAAAATGTTACAACACCCAGGATCATTGCTAAAAAAAATTTGATATTAATTTTAAAGTATACTTTTACTCTGATAATTTGCAGATTTTTCTTTATATCTTTTTAATGGTTTTATTGGGGGCTCTTAAAGCTCATACAACATTCCATACATCATTCATATCAAGCATATTTGTACACATGTTGCCATATTCATTTCCAAATATTTTCTACTTGAGTCCTGGGTATAAGCTCCTCTTTCCCCTCCTTTTTTTTTTAAATAAATCATTTTATTGGGGGCTCATTCAACACCCATCAAGATCAATACATACGTCAATTGTATGCAGACACATTTGCACACTTGTTGCCTTCATCCCTCGCAAAACATCCTCCCTGGACCTAGGCCCCCAGGACAAGCATCTCATGTTGCATGCTTTTGCTATTTCTCTGCTTGGCCTGTAGCTGGACCTTCCATAACAAGGTTTCTTCTTCCATTAACTTAGAAACGTCATGTTCTCGCTATTTCTCCCATTTGTTTCTTTTCCTTCTGGGACTCTTGTTATGAGAACGTTGATATTGCTGCCATTTTTCCCTCTTAATCTTTTTGCTTCCATTCAGAAGACTTCTTCAATTTGATCTTCTAGTTCATTAATTAATCTTATCAGTTTTTGAGGCAAACCTTTTTCTGTAAAGAACTAGGTGGTTGGTCTGCCACAACTCTTCAACCCTGCCCTTCTAAAACTAAAGCATCCTGTGATAATAGGTAAATGAACTATGTGGCTGCTATTATCTTGCTATACTGCAATAGGCAAGATTTGTGGCCAAGGTTTCATTATTAAAACATAAAGAATGACGTTGGCAGGAAAAGAGTTGTCTTAAATTGTAATCAACCTGCTTCCCAAGAATCTCACTGTTGTTGCGTCAATTCCAACAGCAACGCTATAGACAGGACAAGGTAGAATTGCCCCTGTGGATTTCAGAGATTGTAACTCTTCCCAGGAGTGAGAAGCAGTGGTACAGCTGGGGGTTACAAACTGCTGCCACTCCAGTTAGCTGTTAGAATAGGCCCCCGCAAAGAGCTAGTATTTAGAATAATGCAGACACTAGCAGGTGACTGCAGATGCTTTTCTCTCCTCCTACTAGTGATGGGTTCCATTGCCCAAGTCTATCTGTGGTAGTTCAGGTAGATTAGAGAAACAAATCCAGGAGACTGGAGATTAGATAGATGATAGATAGGTGATAGATAGATGATAGATAGATAGATAGATGATAGATAGATAGCTTTATATATAAGAACAATTGAATATTAAGAAAATACCCCCATCCAAGTCCAGATCAAGTCTATAAGCCCAATATTAGCCGATATGTCTGATACCAATCTATAAAATTGTCGTCAGATGCATGAAACACATGCAGTGATGCTGAAGGCAGGAAGATCACAGGCCAGTGGGTATAAAATCTGGTGGATTCGGTGGTGGTGGAAGCATCTCTGTGCTGGTGTGGATCTTCACATGGCTCATCCAGCTCCAGGGTCCTGATCCATCGGCATGTTGCTCCATGCGTCTTTTCAACAGGAATGCCTCACAGTGAGACAAGCAGAGCAAGGGAGTCTATTTGTCCCACTTCCCAGGAAGAAGAGAGGAGTTCCCATAATGCCTCAGGAGAAGGTCATGTCCGCACAGAGGCATTATTGGCTATGATCTGACTGACAGACTCCGCCCTCTGGCAAGTTGACAAGAGATGATGTAACTGTCTAGCTGAAAGCTAGAGAGCAAGGAAACCAGTTCATGAAGGTCCGATTCTCAAATAAAATAGCGTGATGTGCAGCCAACAGATCTGAGTTACAAATGTAATAAAACAGGACAAATGGAAAGTAAATCAGGGGAGAACGGGCCAAAATCAAAATGTAAGGGAATCTGACACTTAGAATTCAGGTAAAGGAGAAAAAATGACTTGAAAAAGAGAATGCAAAAAAGTGATCATGATGGAGAAGAGAGAAATCATGTGATGACGTGGAAACTTAGGAAAAAATATTTCAAGAGGGAGGACATCAACACCATATTTCATAATCCTGAGAAATTGTGTTGGATATTTTATTATTGTTGTTACTCAGCTACTTAACCCCATTTTTCATGTGCAGAAATTACTTTGTTATTCTTAGTAGGAGGCCACTTTTTAAAATCATTTTACTGGGAGCTCATACAACTCATCACAATTCACACATACATACATTGTTTGCAAAGCACATCTGTACATTTGATGCCATCATCATTCTCAAAACATTTTCTTTCTACTTAAGTCCTTGGTATTAGCTCCTCATTTCCCTTCTCCCTCCTCTCTCATCCCTCCCTCATGAACCATTGATAATTTATAAATTATTATTTTGTCATATCGTACACTGTCATATCATACAATGTCAGATGTCTCCCTTCACCCACTTCCCTGTTGTCTGTACTCTAAGGAGGAGGTTATATGTAGATCCTTGTAATCAGTTCCCCCTGTGTACTCCACCTTCTGTCCACCCTCCCAGTATCGCCTCCCTCACCACTGGTCCTGAAGGGATCATCTGTCCTGGATTCCCGATATTTCCGGTTCCTATCTGTACCAGTGTGCATCCTCTGGTCCAGCTGGATTTGTCATGTAGAATTGGAATCATGATAGTGAGGATGGGAGTGGGAGTGGGGGAGGAAACATTTAAGAACTAGAGGAAAGTTGCATATTTTATCATTGCTATACTGTACCCTGACCAGCTTGTCTCCTCCCTGCAACCCTTCTGTAAGGGGCTGCTGAGGAAGCCACTTTCCCCTACAAAAGCAAAATGCAAATATTTCAAACTCTCGCCCTCCAATCTCGTCTTGAAATGAAGATGCACACCCAATCAAACAACTCATCTATGTCTTCAAATCAGAAGTTAGGGGTGAAGGCTGAGCCCCGGTGGCGGAGCGGTTGTGTGCGAGACTGCGGCCCACTGAGTTGGTGGTTCGAATCCAGCAGCAGCTCTCCAGGAGCAAGGGTGGGCCTCCTACTCCCACCAGAGGGCAGTGATGTCCCCCCAAAAAAGGAAGTTTGTGGTGTGGGAAGTGGGAACAGTGAACATTCTATCCTCATGGCCATAGCAGTAACATCCACAGCACTCACCTTCCAGCAGTGTCAGCACGGAGTATTCAATAACCATTGAGAGAAATACTGCACTGTCCTGACGCTGGCTGCCTCCCCACAAAACTGAGTTCACTGCCATAGAGACAATTCCTAAGGGCAGAGTAGAACGTCTCCACCAAGTGTTCAAGACAATAACTCTTCCTAGAAGCCAACAGTAAGATTTTTCCTCTGCAAAGAGGCTTGTGGTTTTGAACTGCCAACCATTCAGTTAATGGCTATTTTAGCCACTGTGCCAATGAGCTTCTTTAGGGCTGCCTGACCTCCTTTAATTCTACCAATGTTCAAGGCTGTTTTTCCAGGTTTATCCATAATTATATGAGCTATGCAATGTCCTTTCAATAATTTTCTGCTTAGTCACTCAGAGCTGGTTTGGGGTGCTTAAAAGTGAGTATTCTGATTATTCCAGCAATCTCTTTTTTAAAGTATAACCACTGTATTTTAGCACATCCTTGGAAACTTTAGCCCGAACCACTTAATTTCATTAGTCGGGTCAGAAACAATATTAGAGGACTTGAGGAGAGGGCAGATGGTGAGAAAATGAAGTTAGGTGTTCAGACAACTCATTTAAGAGAGTTTGGCTCTGAAGAAAAAATTAGGGAAATAAGTAGATAAGAAACTGAGACTAAACTAATTTTAAATTAGAGAAATTTGGCCATACTTAAATCCTCTTAAGAACCTAGAAAATGGCAGAGATTGGCGGGGAAAGCAAATCTGGAACCTAGTCAAATAACTAAACATGTACCGTATATTCAGGTCCCACTTCCTAACTTACTCCTAAGTCAGGGAATATGAAAGAGAAGCATTTATTCTAAAATGGATTCCGAGCAATTGGTCCCTTTCTCTATAACCATGAGCTCTGATGTCCTAGTGATTCCAGTTGGATTGTGACCCAAAAGCTCAGCAGATCAAAACCAGCAGCAGCTCTGGGGGAGAAAAAACCTGGCTTCCTATTCCCATAAAGAGTTACGGTCACCAAAACACACAGGGACAGTTCCACCTGTCTTATAGGGTCATTAAAAGTTGGTATAAACTCAAAAGAGTGAGTTTTTTTTAGTTATATATGACTAGTATAGAAAGTTCTTATTGAATTTTATGATGAAACTGAAAAATGATATAGTAATATTGAATATTGGTGTAAGTTACCTAACAGTGTCATGAAGTTAAATACTACTTGAAATTATCATGAACAAGGAGCTGTACATTAATAGTCATCTGTAAGTTGCTAGCTTTTCCAAAGATTAATTGTAGGACTTTTAAGCCCATGCTTAAACATCATGATGTCATAAATGTTGAAGTGTCTTATATCCATCAAAATAAAGATTCAATAACATCCTTGAGCATTCCCCTATGTTATTGATATTTATGCATATGGAAATGGTTCCTAAGAATACCTATGGTCTTTCTAGATTTATTTGGTAAAGAATTAGAATGAGCAATGCTTCATACAGAAATAGTGTGTTCTTCAGTGGAAATTGGGTCGCAAGTGGTAAAATCGTCATTAATGGAAGTGAATTTTAAGAGCAAATGCCTGAAATAATGGTGGTAAAATTTATGGACGTGAAAGTAATTCTCTAAATACTAGCAAGTTCCCTGGAATATTTTCAACCACAGAAAAGGGCATCTTTCCATTGGTTTTTCTTTTTTCTTTTGTTTAATCATGGCACCACAGTGTTTCTTGGCTTACCTTTAAAGACTCTG
Organism: Nesogale talazaci; assembly: GCA_004026705.1. Taxonomy (NCBI): domain Eukaryota; kingdom Metazoa; phylum Chordata; class Mammalia; order Afrosoricida; family Tenrecidae; genus Nesogale; species Nesogale talazaci. The sequence continues at coordinate 8,739 of PVJH01045492.1, forward strand.
TTGGATTTTTCCACTGAGAAAAATATTTATTCTAGGGTTTGTAACATTGTGCAACTGGCTTATTTTCCTAAACAAGGTTCTTTCTTTCTTTCTTTTTTAATGTGGTCAAGGAGTTAAAGATTTCCTGGCATATCCATGCTGTAATTTCAGTGTTTTTTCCAAGATCATGTGATTCTAACTGAAGGACAGTATGGGGGTGGGAGAGGCTCACAGTTGCCTGGTGTGAGTTTCCTTCTGTACTAGTGAATGTTTTGTGGTCAGTCGGCATTGCCCATCTGTAGTCAATGAGTCTACCATGCCATTCTCAGTGAGTTGAACTCCCATACGTGCATAAGACCTCCAGCATTTATGAAAAAGGAAAAACAACTTTTCCTTGCAAGGCTCATAAATCCATTTGTCATCAAAAAGCTTACCAGTCTTTTTATTTATTTTTTATTGCTGCGACTACTAAAACTGATTGTCAAAAGGGAGGGAGTGAAACAAATCAGAGCATTTCAGTCTTGACTTTGCAGTTTGTCAGGTAAACACACTTTAAGTGTTGTCTAAAAGGAGATACTTGTCCGAAAAGAACATTGAACATCTTGTTTTCCATTTGTGGGTTGCATCCAGCATAAAAGGAAAAATATACTTCATCAGCCCATTGGTGATGCAAGCAAAAAAGCAGCAGACCACCATGGGAGCCTCTGTTAAGAACACCGGCAGCCCTGGCACCCATCTCCGCTGTGAGCTCTCTTGTCTATGAGTCACTCACACAAAAGAATCTTACACTTTTAGTATGTCTTCTCTTTCTTCACCACCTTTGGGGGGAAAGAAACACACTTGCATCAGCCATGTCTAGATTCAAATCCTGCCAACTCTTATATATTCGAGGCTGGCTATCTAGTTATGACTTATCCCACTTGGTACTTTCTCCTTTTACTCCCTTCTACTGCATGCTTTGGCCCATTTCCTACTCATTAGGAACTCTTCCAGAAGAGCCAAAATTCATTCTCTTTGGCTGTTTCTTAACCACAAAATGAAAGATTTGCTTAAGGATGTACCTTTCCTAGTGAAACATGCCATGATTCCCAATGAGATAAGACTCTTTATTGAATGGTGTTCTTTCATGATCTAGTCTTCCTATACAAAGGGCCTTCAAAAGTCATGGTTAAAGGGAAATAAAAAATCACGGAACTTCTCAACAAACTTTGATGCCCTACCCTACCTTTCAAGTATATTCTGTCCTTCTCCCCAACTATATTGAACATTTCTCTTTTTTCATATTGCACATTTCAATCAGAGGACTTTCTGCTAGTTGCCATCCCAATTCCTGACAAGTAAATAGTTAATGATTACTGAGTACTTAACAGGTGACAAGCAGGGTGACAACTGTCATTAACTCATTTAATAGTCAAAATACCCAGATACTATGATTGTCCCCAGTTTACAGAAGAGGAAACTGAGACTCAGAGACTAAGGAACTTGCCAAAGGTAACATGGACAGCAAATAAGAGAAAAAGGCGATTGAAACCAGCCAATTTGGTATCAGAGTTCATGCTCCTGAACTCAGTGCTATACTTCTTCAAAACTCAAAAATAACTCTCATTCAGTCCAACCCTTAGGACAGAAGAGGATTGCCTCTGTGGGTTTCTGACACTGTAAAACATTTTAGAAGTAAAAAGGTTTCATCTTTCTCCATGCAAACACTGGTTGTTTCAAACTGTTGACCCATGGTCAACAGCCAACTCACCAAGCTACCAGCACCCCATACTTATTCAAATTCAATTAATTACTTATATATCCACATAAATCCTTTATTTCTCCCTCACCATCTTACTTTTCAGGAATGATTTATTTCCTCTACTTGGAAAGCTTTTTCCATATTTCATTCTATGATTAACAACTTCTTCATCTTTCAAGGCTTAGTTGAATGGTCACCTTCTTTCTTAGTCTCTCCAGTCAGCATTAAGCATTCCTTCCCTGAGCTTCTACTTTCCCTGTACCCCACTTCCATCAGTGTATGGACCAGTGGGTGGCAACTATTTGTAGGACAAGGACTGTGGGTTCATCATCTTTGTATATTCCTTTGTGCATCTGCTACGATGCCAGACACATGCGAGATGCTCAATCATTATTTGAACAATAAATGTTCTTTGCATTCTCTGTCCAGGAATGATAAGCTTTGGAAACATAGATTTGAAATTAAAATGTGTTAGCGACTTAGCATTTTCAGTATAGTTTGTGAAATGAATGCCATGTGCATATGCTTTTCAAAAGAATTAACTGAGGGGCTGAGCCCCAGTGGCGTAGTGGTTGTGCATGGGATTGCAGCCCATGGGGATGGAGTTTCAATTCCAGTGCCACAGGGGCAAAAGCTGGGCCTCCTACTCCCACCACCCAGGCAGTGATGCCCCCCCCCAAAAAAAAAGCAAAAACACACAAAAAAAGGATTGACTGAGATACTATATAGAAAGTACATAGCATAGTGCATGTCTTTAATGAGTGACTCCCATTTTTCATAGTAATAAATATTCTTTTATTTACCATTTAACATTTGCTACTTAGAAAACACTTGCTCGGTCCCTCTTAGACACCAGGATTTAAAAATATAACAGTGAGCAAGAGAGACATGGAGTTTTCCTTGTCATACATACTTTCTAGCATGTGAAATCATAAGAAATTTCTCACAGTTTTAGCATAAAACCATCTTATTTTCCATAAAAAAAGGATTAAACTCACTGCCTGGAGGTGATACTGACTCATAGGTCAACTGAATATTTGGCTAATAAATAAATAATCATTCCAAACTATGGTAGTGCTGTGAAGGAAATCTACAGGTTTATGATAGAGGGCATAATGGTAGATACCCTTTCTAGACCGAGGTTGTACTTTAGCTGAGAACTGACGATGACTAAGACCATTCTTGTTCTTTGATGCTCGATACCTGCTCCCTTCAGCCCCTCTTGATCACATATGCTGGTGTGTTTCTTCCATGTGGGCTTTGCTGTTTCTGCACTGAATGGTGACTCATTTATCTTCAAGTCTTTGAGACTTGAATCAATCAATTGGTAGCTGGGCACCATCGTTTCTTCTACTCTGTTTGCCTCTGAATCTATTTGTCTTCAGTAATATCAGAAGTCAATTGGTCCATCAACTTTGATTTTTGTTCTTTGATGCCTGATACCTGATTGTTTCAGCACCTCATGATCACACAGGCAAATGAGCTTCTTTTATGGTGGGTTTTGTTACTCCTGAACTAGATGACTGCTTGTTTTTGCTCAAGTCTTTAAGATCCCAAGTGCTATATCTTTTAGTAGCTGGGCATTGTCAGCTTTCTTCACCATTCTTGCTCATGCACCCACGTGTCCTCTGTGGGCACCTTGGGGATGTGTGTACACAATGATATGTGTGCCCCCCCCTCCTCATTTGATGTCTGTTGCCTAGCCCTTTCACTACCTTGTGGCCACGCTGGCTGTTGTGCTTCTTCTGTGTGGGTGTGGTCTCTTCCCAGGTAAATGGTCTATTGTTTATCTTCAGGCTTTTAAGACCCCAGATGATATATCTTTTGATAGCTGGGCACCATCGCTTTCTTCACCACATTTGCTTATGCACCCATTTTACTTCAGTGATCGTGTTGGGCCAGT
>PVJH01045493.1:0-12345 GCA_004026705.1 Nesogale talazaci
GTTACAGTCTGGGAAACCCACAAGGGTCACTGTGAGTCAGCATGGCCTTAATGGCAGAGAGAGGACATATGCCTTCTGTAGTATCTGTGAATAATGGACACACAGGGAGGACTGGGCTCCATGGGCTTTGAAAAGGAAGAGGGAATGTCATTTTCCATGGACCGTGTACAGAGCACTTCAGGGTTTTCTTCAGTTAGAAGAGCAGCGAGAAGAAAAAGTCTCCTTTCTGGAGTTTACCTTCAGTTTACCAATCCATGCTAAGAATGAGGATCTTTGGGATTCTACCAACCATCACGTGGGGCAGCAATGCATTCGGCTTTAAATTAAAATAGCAATTAAAATATTATGCAAAGCATTTCCTTATTTATAACACTGGAATTTATAGTACAGCAGTTTACTTTCTTCTCTGGCTGGGCTTAATGAGTTTCTTTCAGAAGAACCATAAACAGCATGCTTGGAGAAAGGAGGCTCCGTTGTTTTTTTTTAATAAGCAATGTAGCTGTCACCAGATATTACAAAGATTGATTGCTAATGCATTTTTAATGCAGATAATTTATTAGATAATAGGGTCCCCCCTCCCTCCCTGCTTCTCAACTTCCAGTATGAGGAAATCACTGAGTTTTTCCATTTTAAATTAAAGGCTTTCTTCAATTGGTTTTTCACTAAGCCTTAAAATGGATGATCAAATTCAATCGTGTAGCAAACACGATACTTCCGATGCAGCCCATTGCCGATGCTTCTTCATCAGGCTTTTGTGTCTGCTTGAAGCTCAATAAAACTCTTCAGGATTGAGAACCAAGCACAACCTGAGACCAGACCAAGGTACTTCCCTCACTTACTGCCATCAAGTGTATGCTGATTCAGCAACCCGATAGGACTGCCTTGTTGAGTATCCGAGTCTGACCATTCATGGGAGTAGAAAGTGCAGTCTTTCTCTTGCAGAGCAGCTGGTGGTTTTGAACTGGTGACCTCGCAGTTAGCAGTCTGTGTTAGGCAGGATTCTCTCAACATGTAACCACTGTGCCACCAAGGTCCTTAGACAAATAGCTGTGTTGAGTCAACTCTGTGTTAGAGTGACTTTTAGCACAACAGACTAAAACCTTGCTTGGTACTGCATCAGATCTACTAAAACCAAAGCAAAACAAACTCCTTGCCATACAGTCGATGCTGACTCACTGCAACATCCCTGTAAGAATCTATGGCTGAAGCTGCGTATGGGAGTTGAAAGCCCAGTCTTTCTCCCTCAGAGTTGATGGTGGTTTCAAACTCTCCAACCCTATGGATCACAGGCCCACATGTAATCACCACAACACCAGGGCTCCTGCATTGTATCCCCAGTCTCCTGTGTGTCAGGTTCCTCATCGTGGACATTATGGTGCCAAACTGTCTCATTCAGGAGCCCCCTCACTACCACCAGCACTCTACATCATCAAATGCGATATCCTTTTTCTGGTGAATGAGCCCTCCTGATTATGTGTTGAAAGCAAGCGAGCTGCACGCTGTTCGTATCTTTGGATAGCTTTTGGAAGGAGATCACCAAGGCTTGCTTCTGAGTCTTAGTGTGAAAGTGCCACCAAAATGTATCCAACATGAGTGACCTTGTTGATATTTAAACTGGTGTCATCACTTCCGGCATCACAGACTACACAAATGCAACCACTGTGTAGCAAGCAGGTGGTGCGATATATAAAAAAGTATCCCGGGCTGAGCCCCAGTGGCGTAGTGGTTGAGTGCAGGACTGTGGCCCATTGCCTTGATGGTTCAAATCCAGCTGCAGCTCTCTGGCAGCAAGGCTGGGTAGTTCCCATGACCACCAGAGGGCAGTGATGATCCACTCCCCCTAAAAAAACAAAAACAAACAAAAAAGTATCCCCTATGTTTTAGTGGGATGAATGTCTTATGCTGCTGTCTTTTATTAGAAGCACCATTTCAAAGATTTTTCTTACTAACTAACCTTGTCCTAGCTTGTTTATCAAGTGATGGATGACTTTATTGAATTCAGATTATCAGTGATGGATGGTGGTATAGGATTCACATTGTTCACATGTGATGGATTGGTGTGATCGTTAGGTTCTGTGTCAGTTTGACTGGGCAAGGATCCTCCCATGATGTGATTTAATGTCATCAAATCAGCTCCATTGTGGGATATCTTGTGATCAACTGAGCATTTGTGGAAGTGTAGGGCAGAGGTCTATCCCTTTTCACCACTTGTCTGGCAGTGTGTCCTACTGTAGTGGCTTGCTAGGATGCTGAAGCTATATCAATGACATTTCAAATAACACCAGGGTCACCCAAAGCGAACAACTTTCAGCAGAACTTCCAGACTAAGAACAGACTATGACGAAGGAATAGGCTGTCCACTTCTGAGGAATCAGTCACTGGAAACCATATGGATCACTTCGGTACATTGTGAGATACTGAAAGATGCCTGACTAGCATCGTCAGAGAGAGTGTCAGAAGATGAGCCCTTCAAATTGGAAGGCATTAAAATATAGTGGGAGAAGAATCGTCTTCTCAAAGTGGAGTTGGCCATAAAGATATGGATGATGAAGTAAAATTTGAAAGAGTAAAGTCTCAGGAACTTTAATTTGCTGATGGGATATGATTCAAGATGAGAAGAAGTAGCTACACACATCAGTTAATAATTGGAACTGGGACTGTATGAAATATGAATCTAGGAAAATTGGAAGTTGTGAAAAATGAAAAGGCACATGTAAAGATTGATATTTTTGGTGATGGTCTTGATAGATGTCATCGAGTTAGAGCAGCTGACTCGTGGTGTACAACATAACAGAATTCTTCTTGGCTTTGTGCCATCCTCACCATTCTCCTTATTTATGAACCCCTTGTTGCAGGGTATTGTCAGTCTGTCTCATCTAGGGTCTTCCTTCCTACATGTTAGTGAGCTGGAAGGGAGTGGTATGGGCCATTTGAGTTAGAAAACCATGTGGTTTATAATGTTGGAATGACACAACCAAAGCAGTGGTGTCACATTCATCATCAAAAGGAAAATTTCAAGATCTACCTTGAAGTACCATGCTGTCTGTGATTGAATAATGTCTATCTGCATACGAGAAAATCCAGTCAATACAAATATCATCCGAATTTATGCACCAACCATGAAAGGTAGTGATGAAAAAGTAGAAGAATTTTACAGACATGGTCAGGAATTGATCCAATGTGCAACCGGGATGCATTGATTGCTATGGGTGATTGGAATGCAAAGTTAAAAATGCAGGGGAAGGAACAGTAGTTGAGAAATATGGTCTTGGTGGTAGAAATGAACCCGGAGGTCACATGAGAGAAGACTAATGGTTTCATAGCAAATAACTTTCTTCAACAATACAAAAGGTGACTATACTTGTGCACATCTTCAAATGGTATGCACAGAAGTCACATCGACAATCTTTATGGGAAGAGATGATGGAGAAGCTTATTGTCAGCCGTTAAAACCAGGCCAAGGGCTACTGAACAGACCATAAAGTGCTCATATTTAAGTTCAGGTTGATTTCAAAATCGCAACAAGGCCACAAGAGACAAAAATACTACTTTGAATATATCTCACCTAAATATCAAGACTATCTCAAGAACAGATTTGGTACATTGAACATTATAGCAGACGAGTTGACTACCCTGGATTCACATTGTTTATCTGTGATGGACTGCTGTAATTCATATTGTTTATCTGTAACGACTCACTATGTGATTCTCATTGTTAATCTGTGATGGATTCCTATATATAATTTACATATTTTCTCAGAGGTGATGGTTGTTTGGAGTTCACGGTGTTTTTCTTTAATGGGCTGCTGTATATAGAGGTGTCATCACTTGTTTCCAATTCAGAGGGACCATATGTACCACAGAACAAGACACCACCCAGTCCCACACCATCCTCAAAATTGTGTTTATGGTTGAGCCCATTGTTGCAGCCATTGTGTCAATACATCTCAAGGAGAGCTTCCTTCTTTTTATGCTACACCATCCACTTTACCATGCACGGTGTCTTTTTCTGAGAACTGGTCTCTCCTGATAATATGCCCAAAGTACATGAGATGAAGTCTGGCCATTCTTACCTTTAAGGAGCACTCTAGCCTTACTTCTTCTAAGACAGATGCCTTTAGCAGTCAATGATACTATCAATATTCTTCTCCAGAACCACAATTCAAATGCATTGATTCTTCCTTATTGAATGCCCAACTTTCACATGCATAGGACGCAGTGGAGAATACCATGGCTTGGGTCAGGAGCACCTTAAAGTCCTCCAAGTGACATTCGTGCTCTTCAATACTCTAAAGAGGTCTTGTGCTACAGATCTGCCCATCCCATCCCTGACTGCTGCTTACATAAGCACTGATTGTAGATGCATGTAAGAAAATCCTTGACAACTTCAAGCTTTTCTCATTTATCATGATGTTACCTATTGGTCCAGTTGTGAGGATTTTGATCTTTCTTACTTTGAATTGTAATCCATATTGAAGGCTAGAATCGTTGATCTTTATCAGCAAGAGCTTCTGTTCCTCCTCACTTTTAGCAAACATGGTTATGTCATCTGCATACTGCAGATCCCTCCAATCTTGATGCTGCACTCTTCTTCATATAACCCAGCTTTTCTTGCTATTGCTCAACTGACAGACTGAACAAGTATGGTGAGAGGATACAAATTTGATTGCCACTTTTCCTGATTTTAAACCATATAGTATTGTTCTGTTTGTCCAACTCCCTCTTAACCCATGTATACAATGAATGAGCACAAAGAAGTATTCTGGAATTTCCATTCTTCACAAGGTTAACCACAGTCTATTGAATATCTTTGTGTAGTCAATAAAATAGAAATAAACTTCCTTCTCATACTCTTTGCTTTCAGCCAGGATCCATCCGATATCAACCATGATATCCCTTGTTACACATTCTGTTCTGAATCTGGCCTGAGCTTCTGGCAATTCTCAAACAAAGTACTGCTCCAACCATTGTTGGATGATATTCAGCAAAATTTTACTTGTGCGTGGTATCGCTCTATAGTTCAAGCATTCTGTAAGGTCACCTTTCTTTGGAATAGGCAAAAAATATGGATCTCTTCCGAGCAATGGACCAAGTAGCTCTCTTCCAAATTTCCTAGCATATATACTCTCTCTCTGCTTCCCCTTCCTGTTGAAAAGCCATACTAGGAGAGCTGGAGTTGCCACATGGAGCCTAGTGCTGAGATCCTTTTATTGCCACTGGATTCACAGACTTTTCATCCACCATCCTGTGGTTGCCCTGCATTCAGCACCATCGTGCGTGGCTATGTGAGTCTGAAGAGGAATTTATGGACAAGTATCAGACAAATATGGGACTTATGGGCTTGGTCTGAGCCAGGTTGGGATGTTTTCTCAATATACAATTGCTCTCTGTCTTACACATATATGAATGTCCCTAGATTTGTTTCTCTGGTCCAGCCAGTCTAACAATAGGGTTTCTAAGGCTGTAAATGTTCGTGAGTGCAGACAACGTCTAAGGAGCACCTAGTGGATTTGAATCACTGATCTTGAATTTGCCAGCTGTGAGAGTTAGGTTGCTTGTGCCAATCTGGCTGATAGGAATATTTGGGATTAATCAGATTGAAGTTTGATCGGAGGGCAAACAGATACATAACTTTGCAAGGCCTGCCTCACTCTCTCTTGATCTCTGGTGATCTGAGTGTGCTGGAGCACGCGTGCTGCTGCTTTAGCTAGTTCTCTGCTTCCATTGATGCGTCACACTGCTTGTCGCTACACCAACCCATGGATCATGTTACTAGAGCTTGAGGCTGCTTCAAGACCTGCTTTGCACAGTCACTGCTTGAGCTTGAGGCTAGTAGATCTCGTTGTCTTGCATTGTTTACAGTCAGCATCCCATCCGGCCTTGCTTCAATGAACTCCCAGCCTACTGACTGTTGGTGACTCATTCTGTTCCTTGGTGCTTGCTTTGTGCTAGGGAGGACTGTGATGTCTGCTTCCTTGACCCTGACCTTGTACCCGGCAGCCAATGTGAGTTGAAGGTCTTCCAGTTTATTAACTGTTCCGCAGAAGTGGGTTAATCTGAACCTTCTGTACTGCTGTGTAACTTGCCAGTTAGCTGTTGTATTCCTTTTCACTATATAAACCTATTCTCATATCTATAAAATCACAAGGGACCTGGTTTTGTTTCTCTAGAAAATGCCGCCTAACACACACGTCAGTGCCTAACCCACAGCATCACCAAGCAAAAAGTCCTAACAGTTGCTGGCCTTTGTGATCTAAAAGGGCCCTCCCAAACTGGAAATTTTCATCAGTCTCCACCTCTCACACTCCATACTTTTTGTCTGGTTGACTGTTCTCTCTTGTGACTCTGTCATTAAAAATATAATTGACCTTCCAAGCTCCCTAGGAAATTGGATATTCCACATCCTGTTTCTGGTGAGTCACCCCCAGACTTGGGAACCAGCTTCATTTGCAAAATCCCTCCTCTGGACAGCCTAGTCTCAGAGTAGGAATTATCTTGTACAGCTCCCTGGGTGAGAAACCCAGCCTCTTGGGGTTGCTTGTTTCACTTGTCTGCAATCATGCTGGATTATACTTCCCAGCACAGAAAAGGGTAATTATTCACATTTTGTTTTCACACAGTTATGACAACACTCTTTAAAGGCAGGCATTTCAAAGTGTTCCCTTTAAATATTTGGTACATGTGTTAGGGTGGGTTAGCTAAAGAAATAAATCCAGTGACAATCATATATGTATGAGAAAGAGCTTTATATCAAGGAATAATGATATATCAGGAAACCATCCCAGTCGAGTCCAATTCAAGTCCATAAGTCTGATCAAGTCCATCAATTCTTCTTCAGACTTATGCAGCCACATGCAATGATGCAGAATTAAAGAAGATCACAAGTCCGTGGGGGGAAAATCATATGGAGCCAGTGACAGTCATCCCGTCAGTTCTCAGAGGGGCTCGCCACCAGGAAGGTGAAAGCAGAGAGACAGTGGGAGGGTCCCAGGGTCTTCCTCATGAGGAGGCCACACCCACAAAGGCACCAGGAGACTGTGACTGGATTGACAGGCTAGACTCCACCCCTACACTTTAATATATGGAGTTGATCTGAAATTATGTAACTACCACAGCACCACAGGACTCCAGATGGGTGAAGAGGCAGTTAGATTTTATGTCAGCTTGGTGGGTAGCAAGTATGTGGACCTTCTAAGCCACTAAGGCTCCTGTGCACTCGTGTAGAGATGAGTCCAACCTGTCAGTTAGGTCACAACTTCACGATGTGTCCTGGGGAGATGTGGCCTTTTTATAAAGAGACACTGGGGATTCCTCCCTTTTCTCACCCCTCACCTTCCTGCTGGCCGAGACTCTGTGGCTGCCTCCAGGGTGGTCCCATGTGCACTGCCCCCTGCCATGTTTGCACTAATTCTGGATCCATGAGCCTCTGCACTCACAGCCCTGTTATCTTCCAGCATTCCGCTTCACCTTTGTACATCATTGGCCTGCACCTACGTGACTCTGAAGAAGGCTCTGGCTAGCATTAGACGCATGGTCTTGAGTTAGACTGGGCTAGGATTCCATCTTGATATACCATATCTATTCGTGTGTAAACCGAGCTTTCAGCACAGTTTTAATGCAGTTTTGTGGTGAAATTAATTGCCTTGCCTGATACTTGGGTCGGCTTATACTCGAGTGTACATGGTAATTAATTCTTGATATGAAGCTCTCATACATACATGAGTGTCACTGGTCATTTTCCTCTGGGCAACCCTATCTAAGTGATACAGCTACGATCTGCACCACAAGTTGCCAGATAGTGCTCCCCAATGCCCATGAGTACCAGAGGAGGACTGTGCTTCACGGGGTTTTCAATGGCTGGTTTTTCAGAAGCAGATCACCAGAATTTTTTTTTTTTTTACATATCTGTAGGTAGATTTGAACCTCTAATCTTTCAGTTAGCAGATGATTGGAGTAACCATTTATAGTACCCTGGTACTCTATATAAGAAGCTCCAATGGTACCATGGGGTAAGTGTTGCCATTTCTGCTCCCATCAAGATGGGCAGTGTGTTCTTTTTTTTTTTTAAACTCAAGCTCCCCATATTTCCCTCCCACCTCCTCCTCCCCCATGAACCCCTAATAATTTACAAATTGTTATTACCTTTTCATATTGCACACTGTCCAATGTGTCCCTTCACCCACCCCCTTGTTGTCTGCACCCCAGAGAGGAGGTCATATGTAGATCCCTGAAATTAGTTCCCCCTTTCTACTCCACCATCCCTCCACCCTCCCAGTGTCATGATTCCCACCACTAGTCCCAAGGGATCATCTATCCTAGATTCCCCATGTTTCCGACTCCAGTGTACACCCCCTGATCTAGCTGAATCTGTCTGGTAGAATCAGAATCATGATAGTGGGTGGGAGGCAGTATTTGAGAACCAGAGGAAAGTTGCACATTTCATTGTTACTAAAAAAAGAACTAGAGGAAAGGGGGAAAGAGGAGCTTATACCAAGGACTCAAGTGGAAAATATTTGGAAATGAATATAGCAACATATGTACAAATATGCTTACTACAAATGATGTATTGAATGTTATAAGAGCTATATGAGCCACCAATTAAATCTATATTAAAAAGATATAACAAAATAATAAAATTTATAAATTATCGAAGGTTCATGAAGGAGGAGGGAACAGGGAGTGAGGGGAAAAATGAGGACCTGATATGAAGGGCTCAAGTAGAAAGCAAATGTTTTGAGAATGATAAGGGCAACAAATGTACAAATGTGTGTGAGATTCAATGAATGTATGTATGTATTGTAATAAGAGTTGTACGAGACCCAAATAAAATGATTTTTTAAAAAAAAGGAGAGGGAAAGAGGAGCTTATACCAAGGGCTGAAGTAGAAAATATTTGGAAATGAAGATGGCAACATGTGTACAAATATGCTTGATACAAATGATGTATTGAATGTTATAAGAGCTGTAAGAGCCCCCCAAAAAATCATTGGGAAAAAATGGACAGTGTGAGAAGCCCTAATAAGCTGGTCAACTCTGTATTGTAGGATCAGAATACATTGAATTCGAGTAGGTAGCAATAGATTTAGGTTTGAAAACTTCATATGAGATGGTTTTATTTTTGTTGGGTGTCTAGAAGTCAACTCCAATTTTTAGTGAGCCCAAGTGTCAAAGCCCAACAGGTCATAATGTATTTTTCCAGGCTATAATCTTTATGGGAGCAGATTGCCCAGTCTTTTCTCCCCCAGGTGCAATCCAACTTTAGCTCTTGTGCCTCCAGGTCTTCTTATGAGTTGGCTTATTCAAACCCACTGCCATTAAGTCAATTCTGGGCCAGAACCACCCGCAGGACAGGTGGAACTGCCACTGGAGATTTTTGAGCCTGTGGGACAGTTCTCTATGGAAATTGAAAGCCTCATCTTTCTCTTGTGGAGAAACTGGTGGTTTTGAACATCTGACCTTGTGATTGGCAGCCCAATTGTGCAACCCATTACTCTACCAGGGCTCTGCCATTGGATGGCTGGGGGAGGGGAGGTATTTAAGTTGGGTCTCAAGGAGAATGTCTTTTTGATTATCCTCATGGTGAGGGAGGGATGGCCCAAACCAAAGCATCTTTGAAGTAAAGTACAAAAATGACCGTCTGTGTATCTGAGGTTAATGAACAAGTGTGTGTATTACATCTGTGGGTTCAGTTAATTAAGGGGCTAAAGAGGCAAAACAACAAGAGAGGCCTCCCAAGTCTGGCTTTTAATCTCTACAAATTTAAGAAGGATTTCAAATAGTCACGACTCCAACCAATAGAGTGAATTGATTCTGTCCTTGCTAGACTAGAAGGTTCTTGTTTACACATCTCTCTGTGCCCCTCAGCACTGCACCCGGTGCCCTATGCTAAGGAGATGATCAATAATGATAGCCGGCCAGTTGCCAGCCGCTTTAATTTGTTTAAATTAACGGAAAGAAATGTGAGGCCTATTGCCACGGGTCTCTCTGTGTGGGCTGAGAAGACCAAGCTAATTTGACAGCAACACCCTGGGAATGCATTGACACAGACACAACTGTTAGCTCCCGGGGTCAGACTGTCCTCTCACATGTAGATGACCATAGTGAAGACACATCTAATTAGCAAAGGGTGAACAACACAAACATAGGCAGTCAAGGTGTGAGAGAGCTAGCTTTTGTGTCCACTTGCCTGGACCAGGATCCTCGGTAGTTTGACAGTTGAGGCCTCCCTCCGGAAATGAGCTCACATAATGTACCCAGCTCCACGATGGACAACAGCAAAGAGGATTTGGGGGAAGGGCAGCCTTCCTACACAGATGCCAGCCTGGCTGCAGTGGGAAGGATGTTTCCTTGGCGGCGTGGCCTACTCCTATTTCAACGGACTCAGAGGGAAGGTTTGCCGTGAGTTGAAATTGACTCGCTGGCAGTGAGTTGGGTGGGAAGCTTTGTCCCTTCTTGTTGACCTGGATAGTGCTTGTGTCTCCTTGGCCTCCGGTTTCTTGGACTCAAGCCCATGACCTGCTATATTGCCTGCTGATTCTAGGAGCTAGTGCTGGTCTGTCATATTGCCTGTCAACCTTGGAACGGTTCATTCAACATGGCGACCACCACCCTGACCTGCTCATCTTGAATTTATCCGCTTCTGACTCCACTAGCCGGTGGGCGGTCACGATTCACCCTCTCTCACAGAAATGTGAGTCTGGGAAACTCTCTTGTTTCTTCAACATTTGACCTTCTAACTTAAACCAGACTGGCTTGTCTCACTTGTACAAATCTGTGAGTCATTTCCTTCATGTACATTTCTCCCTTTCTATCAGCCGCACAGGCTTTGCTTCTCTAGAGGACCCAACTCAACATGAACAGGGAATTCTATAATCCAGAACAGAGCTGGAAACAGGGACATGGCAGTGTCACGTGGAGGAAGAGGATGGGGTGTTCATCCCCGACCAAGGAGTCTGAAGATGGTGCGGGTGGTTATAGACTCCGCTGCTGAAAAAAAGGTTGGAGGACTTTAAAGAAAGGTATGGTAACCCCCCCACCCCCATCTCACTCCAAGACCCAGCCATTAAAACCCTGTGTGCAGGATGGTTCTACTTTGACACACTGGCGTCACCATGACCAGTACTGATGGCAGCTGGCTTTTCTTGAATCAAAATGGAGAGATAACTAAGATCTGGAAGGAAAGAGGAAGAAAGTCTCCACGGACCCCGAGGTTTTAATTAACCTTGCAAGCCATTTTATGCTTTTTCTGGCGACAGTGATCATTTAGGTTTTAGACAGGACTGGTGTGAGGATTTTATGAGCAAGCTAGGTGGCAGTGTCCAACTGGCAGTGGGAAATGCAAGTCTGTTGTGGGGTTAAAGAATTCAAGGAAAGGGTAAAAAAACCCCAAACCAAACCAAACAGCTGTAGTGAAAGAAATGCTGTTTCTACTGTTCAAAAGCAATGCTATCTGTGTCATGGCCCTAGTCTTAGAAGTCCTTAGAGAACACAATCAAACTCGGAACTCTCTAGTAAATTCTGACTCCCAGCAATTGTGGAAAGAGGGTGCCCATGGCTATAGTCTTTATGGAAAGAGTTGGCTGCAGCTTTCTCTCATGGAGCAGATGATGAGTAAAGGTTAGCAGTGAAAAACTTAGCCACTATGTTCTGGCATGCACAAAAACACAACCAAGCGTATTTTTGTTGATTCTGACCCATAGCAACTCTGAAGGACCAAGTGGAACTGCCCACAGAGTTTGTAAGGCTGGGAGTACAGTGGGCTACACTTCGCACTACTACCCACAAGGTCAGTCTCTTGTCCTACGCAGATTAAAAGCCTTGGAAACCCACAGGATTGGTTCTACCCTGTCCTTTCGGGGCACTATAAGTAAGAATGGAC
Organism: Nesogale talazaci; assembly: GCA_004026705.1. Lineage (NCBI taxonomy): Eukaryota > Metazoa > Chordata > Mammalia > Afrosoricida > Tenrecidae > Nesogale > Nesogale talazaci. The sequence goes on from PVJH01045493.1 coordinate 11,878, forward strand.
TTAATGGCTGCTAAGTTTGATTTGAGTGGGGAGGATCTTTAGAGAAAAATTGATGCCTTTGAATCAGGGTGTGGGAAAAGAATATCGACTATACCACAGACAGCACAAACCAAACTTATCACTTCCTGTCTGGGAAGTGATAAGTTTCTTGAGTGGGTAACACCTTGGTTCTTGACTTCACACTAGAAAGAATTCACGCCGACACCCGGTTTGTAATCCAAGTGGGTTTTATAAAGGACGGGAGACGTTTCGGGTTTTACAGTTTCAAAAGAGTGCACGCTATTTCAGGGAAGAGTGCCAAGCCTCACGGAAGCCGCACTGGGACCCACAACGGAATATGAACCACCTTGTGGGACTGCATGCCCACAGGTGGTGATCTGAAGCCAGGGAGTGAGGGGCACCGCCCGAGGCTAGAGCTGGGTAAAGAAAAGAGACTGCCTTCCCACTGCCAGGGTATTTTAAACAACC
>PVJH01045494.1:0-12303 GCA_004026705.1 Nesogale talazaci
CCCCCAGCTGCTCCATGGAGGAAGATGAGGCTGACTGCTCCCCTAGAGATTTACAGTCTTGGGGACCCTATGTAGGCTTCCTCTGATTTGGAATCGACTTGATGGCGGGAGGTTTGGCTTTTAACAATCTTAGCACAAACCTTAGTGACATAAAACCAGCAGTATTTTCTTTACTGTCACTGAATTATGCATGTAGAAATTGTCGGATCGGGGGATGCTTTGTTGTGTGTATTTTTCACCACAAGCTAAAAATGAAAGCAAAAGGGAAATCATTGCAGGATCATTTCTGAGTAAGTGGTCCACTGGTCAATCGATCATCCTCAACTCACAGCCACCCTATAGGACACAGCAGAAGTGCCCTGTGGGTTTCTGAGGCTGTAAATACATGGGAGCAGATGACCTCATTTTTCTCCCATGGAGCAACAGTGGGTTTGAACCCCCGACCTTGCATTTAGCTGCTCAGTATATAATCCACTGTGGCACCAGGGCTTCTTGAGAAGGAGATGGTAGGTGAGTTTTTTTTTTTTTCCCTTTAATTCAGCTGAAAACAGCAGAACATTCTGGAACTTATAAAAGACCCAGGACCATTTATAACATCCTCCTAGCCCTCTCTGACTGACGTGATTGTTGTTTCTCTAAACCCAGGTTATTTTTATTGTCTTATATAGCCTGTGCTTGTTTAAAGGAGGCCTCTGGTGCTGTGGGTTAAGCGCCACGTGTTAACCAAAAGGCAGGCATTGGAACCCACCAGTGGTTGAGTGGATGAGAGGCAAGGGGACCTGTGTCCTGGGAAGAGGGACAGCCCTGGACACCCCCTGGCAGCCACTCTCCTCTGGCCTGCCTCGCAGCGGTGAGGTGCGTTTCGTCGGTGCGTTTGTGTGGATGTTAACTTTTGCCCTCATCTTTGCCACTTCTGTCTCCCTGTTTCTGTATCTCTCCCGGACCTTCCCTCTGGGATCGCTTTACTGCTTCCTGGAGTACATGTTATATAATTTCTCATAGCGAGAGCCTGCTGTTGGCAAACTTGTCTAAAAATACCTCCTCGGCGTTCTTCTCCAGTGGTGTTTTCACTGGGTGTGAATTCTTCTGGGAATTTTTTTTTCCTTTTTCTCTCAGCAAAAGGAAGATGTCATTTGATGTCTTCTGCCTTTTGTTTTCATAGCTGAGAGTTTGACTGCCAGGTTACAGTGTATTTTTCACAAGTGAATCCTCTCATCCTTGTTTTAAAGGTCTGTATACTTGGTGTTCTGACATGTCCTTAAGATGTGCCCTCTCGTATATTTCTCTTACGCTGCTTGAGAGTCCGTTGCCATCTTGAACCTGCTCTCCTCTGTGACTTCAGAACATCCCTCTCTGCTCCTGTCTCTCCCTCATTCTCTGTTCTGCCCTGCCCTGGGTTCCCTGTCTCTCTCAGGCTGTGCACGACTGCACGCATCTCCTCTGCTTCCTGCACTGAGCATCCACGGGACTGATCTTCTCTTTATTTGTGGCTAATGTGCTGTTAAAGCTACTACATGGGGCTTTTAATTTTGTTACATTTCATTGTTTTAGACATTCCTTTTAGCAGTTTTCCATGTCTTCTTAGCCATTCTTTTTTATCCACCACCCCCCCCCACCCCCAGATATTTCCAACCACTTTTTTTTTTTTTTTTGGTCTTTTTTAGCAGACTGGTTGTAGATCTGAAAGTTCCCTACTGAAAGGTGCGTTTCCTCTGCTGTTTGTTGGCCAGTGCTCGCTCGTGGGGTGCTTGTTTTCGCCGTGTACTGGATCTCATGGACCGTGCTTGCTGGTTCTCCTTGGGACATACATGGGGGTGGTTTTAGTCAGGAAAGACAGTGCTGTTTTCACAAACACAGTTTCCTTTTGCTTCTGCCGGACCCTACCAGTCAGGGGCAATTTACACTCCGTTCTCGGCCCCTTGCTTTGGTTGGTTTTGCTCTTTTGTTTGTTGTTTAATCGTCTAGGCGATAGGACTCTGGGCTGTGAGTCCTACAATGCTCCCCTTGGAATTTCAGTTTTCCTTCCCTCCTGCACTCTTGCCTGCAGGAAAGAGATGTTTTTTGGCTAGTGCTCACTCAGGGTGGGGGGCGGGGGACTTACTTTCTTGGTGTACTGGATTTTATTTACCGCGACGTGCTCATTCTTTATGGGACATACGACTTCCCAGGAGGTCTGTGGGCACAAGGCAGTGGTCAGTGGGCTTACCTCTGCCCTCTCTTTGGGCTGACGTTGGTGCCATGGCCGCTGGCTCTCTTTAGTGGAAGGACAGGGTCTGTGAGACTTTGCTTGATGGAACTGGCGGGACAGCCCATCCCGTGGCTGGAAGGGCCTACGGTCCCCGTGAGACTGCTTGCACCTTAGATTAGTCCATCGGTCCTTAGTGTCTTCTTGGTTGGTGTGAGTGTGCTTTTCAAAGCTTTTTAAAAGAATATTGTATCCACCAGTTTTTCCCCATCCATGTCAGGTTTGGTCAGAATAACCTTGTCTACCATACAGAAATGAAGAGGCTATACAGAAGTGAAGAGGAATGTGGATGTCCATGTGTTCATTGTATACTTCTCGTAAACGCGTAGTATATGTGCTTCCTAAAGCATATTTTGTTTTCAGTACTATCTAATCAAATCGAGCATCCTTTTCCCACTCACATATCCACGTCTATAAGTTCATTCCCAACCTTCTTGTTAGGTTGACTTCACACAGCGCAGCTGGAGCGATAGCTGAGATCATCGCTCAAACTGGAGTTGAGTCCTTGAAAATCAAGCTTGTCTGATAAGGGTTTTCCTGACTGAAGATACCAGTGAACACCTTACATTTGGAACATAGAGTTATCATCGACAGCCTCTGTGAATTATCCTCCCTCCCCCCTTTTTTCAATAAATGTGCACAACAAAGCGTATTTCACTTCGACAATTTCTACGTTATCATTGGTGGCATCCATCTCATTCTTAAGTTGTGTACCCATCCCATAACCCGACCGTTCACTGCCATACCCTCACTGCTTCCTATGCAGAAACTGCCCGCCCCAGCCCTTCCCCACCTTCCAAACCAAACTCAACTCGCTGCCCTCAAGTCCACTCAATATTGACCCTGTGGGACAGAGCAGAAATGCCCTGTGGGTTGCCAAGACTGTAACTCTTTACAAAAGTAGAAAACCTCACCTTTCTTCTGAGGAGGACCTGGTGGTTTCAAACCACTGACCTCTCAATTGTCACCCCATGCATAATCCACCTCAGCACCAATGCTTACCCTCTCCTAGTGACCACTGGTCATCTTTGCCTTCCATGCTTACAAGTGAGAGCGGAGAGTGGTCGGCCTTTCCAGAATGGATTTATTGCACTCAGCAGCATGTTTCCTAGGTTCAACCCTGTTGTGCGTGGCATGCTGAGGGCCTCGGTCCGCTCAGGATTCTTCAGTGTGCTGAGCTGGCGTGCACTTGGGAACATAAGGGGCGATCTCTCCCCCACCCCCTTTTAATTCTGTCATGTCTTTTGAGAGCTTGTTGTGTGGCTGGTGGCCTGGAGAGGTGACTGGCTATGTCGCACAATTGCAAATGCTGCAGAGAAGTGCTTCAGGGCCTGTCCTCTAGGGACGCCTGTCTGTTTGTTCCTCTCTGCCCTTCTGCATGCCTGAAAAGGTGCTTGGTACAGAGCAAGGTTACAAGACTTCTCTGGCGAATTCAGTCCATTTTTGGAAATAGGAAGGTTTCGCACAGGTTATTATTTTTTCCTAGTTCACTAATTTGAAGATTTTGTTGATCTTATATATTCCATCCCATAATCTGTCACTCCTCCTCTAGGCTCTCCTCCCTCCCTTTTCCTGCCCCCTACCTCTTCCCTCCTCCCTTCGTGACAGAGAGACACCTCCCTCCTTGTGCCACCTTTTATTGAGCTGTTTGTAGTCACTGGGCCAAGCATTGTAGGCTGGGCGATCTGATTTCATCCTCCCATGTGCACAGCAATACCCTGCAAAGAGCTGAGGCTCGAGAGGTGTCAGGCACAGTCACTGGCCACTAGTCATACCCCTCAGCAGAGGACCACCGAACCAGGGAGCCAGGGGGGTGCCCCACAGCTCTCTTGTTCCTGAGGGTTGTGCCTCACTGGGTGGCTCCTCAGGGTGTGCTGGAAGCCTGGCTGTCCATAGCATGCCATCCTATATGCATTGGTGCTAATGCAGGACCGCGCCTCGCCTCTTCCCTCTCTGCCCCCTTGCTGGGCTTGCCCCCAGCAGCAGGCACCGTTAGCCCAGGCTCGAGCAGATAATAGGTCCCACTGCACTGCGGGTCCCAGAATGCAGGCTTTAAAATCTTCAGCCCGTGGTCTGTGTGCTCCATTTGCCTAGCTGCGTTGCGATAGCAGATTTTAAAGCTTTACGGGACATCGTACTTCTTTATAGGTCAAGCACCACTCCTTTCTCCTCTACTATCAGAAGAAGCCAGCTCCTGAAACATACATTACAGGTTCAATAGGCGCAGTTGTACAGCGATAATTGTTATTTATTATAATAAAGTTATATATATAGAGAGAAATAATAAGAGTCAGGCACATTTCACATCAGGGTAGCATGCTCACCTCCGCCCCGCCTGGTGGTCCACGTGAAGAGAGAGAGTGGGGGAAGGGGTTACATGATGAGGGAGAGGGACCGAGATCATCCAGCGCTGAGGGGGCAGGAGAGAACAACTGACCGAACCTTAATCTTCCCCATTTAAATAACCTTATGGTGACACATGAGCTCTGTTGCCACTGGTCAGGGACACATTCACAGGAGAGGACTGTCTTAAAGGCTATATGGTGACACGGGGAGTGATCTTAGGGATGCCTGTGACCGTGGGGAGGGTGTGATAAGAGAAGACCTCAGACTCCTGGGGGTAGATTCGCAGGTCTGTCTGATTTGGAGTCATTGACAGTGGCTCTTGAATTCCATCCATAGGCCTCGAGGGAAGCAAAGCGAACTATCATCCTAACAGCAGGGGAGTCAGCTTTATCATGAGTCACTTAAAGGTCTCAGATGGCTGGGAGCTTCAGGGAGAATAGCTAACTTAACTTCCACACCGAATGCTGGTAAATAGCTTGCTTAATATTTTGGAGTATATAATTATGGAAAAGTCCTGTCTTCACCCCACACTCTTGCTTATTTTGCGGGAGGGCTTCTCTCCCATGGTGGCCAGGAAGGCCCTGTGGTGGTGTGTTCATACTCAATTGGTTTTCACACACCCTGCCGCCCAGATCTGACGTTGGTGTGCCCATTACTGACGGAGGGTGGGCCCGAGAGTGCCAACCCTAGCAATGTCTCCTCTCTCAACACTGGGCCTGTGGGTGGTTCTCTTCCCTTAGCGTAGGGACTGAGGGGAAGGAGTATGTTGGGGACCGGTGATGTCTGTGAGCCATGCTGAAGCAGATAGGTCTGGTTCTTTGGCCCAGAACCGTCTCAGCTGGACAAGGTGCCTTTGTGACCCATTTTGTTCTTGACAGTGTTGGTATAGGCACAACACCCATGTCTTGTTGAACCTTGGATGCCTGCTCGTGGGTGAGCTGAAGAGGAGGGGACCTCAGAGACTTTGTGCATGACCAGCTCTGGGAGACGTCCCCAGCAACAGTGCCTCCTCTCCCCTGACACGGATGACACCTGTGACAGCAGGAGGGTCTGCACAGTTAGGGGTTGACCTACATTGACCCTTGTCCACTCACGGGACCGAATTCTTCTCAGTGACTGTTTGGGACTGACTGCACTGATTTCTTGGCACAGCTTTCCAAAGATGTCTGACCCTGCGGTGGAGAAAGCCACTTAGATGCTCCCTCGTGTGCAGGTGGGTTTGACATTCAAAAAGCAAACATGAACGTGGCACATCTAGGATTTGTAAGCAGATTCACCTATTGAAATCTTACCTTTAATGGCATACTAGGTGAGAACATTTTTAAGCAGAGAGGAATTGTGGTGAATATTTCTTGCAGCTTCCTGGCTTCTGGAGGGATGGGCTGGTCCGCAGTGTTTTAAGTTCCAGGCAGCAATTGGGAAGGGAAGATCTCTATGTTGTCTATAGCTGTACCCATCTGTATCTCTGTGTGCGTGCATGCATGTGTGTGTGTGTGCACCCACACCACAAGCTCACTTGTGCAGGTGATCCCTGCACGGCGCTGGGCGCCGAGGGCATGGCTCAGTGCAGACAGGGGAGTAATGGTACCCCTGCATGCAGATGCACAAGAACCCACCAGAAGGAGCTGGAGCTGTCTGTGGAAGAGGACTTTGAACTCAGATAATTTGTTATAAGGAGCTGCTGCTTTTCCCTGGGCTTCCATTCTGACAGCTCCATCGTAAGCTGGTCCTGGTTTAAGGAGGCAGCTTAAAAAAAAATTACCATTAGGAACGCTTTGTCATCAGCATCTTTATACATCTACTCTTTGGACACCGGCGAGTGACAGTAAATGGTGCGCTGCAGCATTCTCTATCGTCCATAATACTGATGATAATGACTGTGAGGCATACACGCACACGCATGCATGCGCATGCGTGGTTATAAGTACAGTGCGTCCTAAATCCAGGCCCCCCGGACTTCTGAAAGGGCGCGCAAGCACTACGTGTTGAAATACGTTAACTAGCTCTCGTTGTCACCCAGCGTGAACAGAGTGAAGTCTTCCGCGTCTGGCACGGAGAACCTGGGAGGGGACCGAGGAAAGCAAATCCTGCGGGGACCTTGTCTCCTGTTCTACTCTCCGAGAAGGACACCTCTGCCCTGGGACTGGAGCCAACGTTCACGTGGCAGGAGCCCCAAGGTAGGCACAAGCCTTTGAAACGCTGATAGAATGGCTTTGGCTCCCGGCAGGCCGGCCCCCAGCTGCCCTCTGGTGCCTCCTCAGTGTCAGTTCAGATCCGCGTGGAATGAATTTGATGCTTTTACCAGGTGCTAAGCCAGGCTGTTTCAAAGCCCTTTACTACGCTTTGTTATTTTCCTGACGGTCATTAATTGGTCTTGCCTGGGTGAACAATCACTGCTCATGGAAATAGTCGTCAAGAGATCAGACAACACATTGCAGTAGCGGAGAAAGTTGCAGCACAAGACCTCTCGAAAGTGTTGGAAAGCACGGATGTTACTAAGATGCCCCTGACCCAAGCCAGGGCACTGTCTAGGGGCCCCATCTGCGTGGCACTTGGACACCAGCGATGGTGCTGTGGAAGCATCCTGGGAGTACCAGGACTGTGGAGCAGCACAAGCAGCTCTGTCGTGGAAGCTCCTTGGAGGCCAGGCTGGTGAGACTCCGCCCTGCGCCCTTCAGGCATGTGATCCAGAGAGGCCGGTTCCTGGAGGAGGACAGCCTGCTGGCAGAGTGGAGGGCTGTGAGAGAGAGGAAGGTCCGCAGGAGATGGGTGGGCACACGGACTCAAACATAAGAATTACGAGGACAGCGGGGGACCCGGCGGGGTTGTCCCCTTCTGTCGCACACAGGGGTGCGAGCCATCGGAATGGTCCCAACAGTTGCCAGCACAGTCATTTGAAAGCCCCATACCACACACTGCAATGTTCTTTGAGGTCATTGATTCAAAATAGATTTTTCTTCCCCCTTAGCTTTTTATTGTGAATTGGATGGGGTTTTACATATCAGATGATTTAGCCTTCGACAACTTAAACAACATATCAGCCCTCACCCTGGCTTGCCCTCTTTCCCCCCTCCCCCCTTTTCCCATCTGCTCCTTTAAGGATTTATCTTCCCCTTCACCCTTATTAGCACCGAGCCACCATCTAGCCTGATACTCCCCTTCACCCTTCTCCTCCCAGATTTAGTCCTCAGTGCTTCTTTTCAGTGAAGCTTTGTGACTTAACGCTTGCTTTTGAGAAAACTGGAGACCAGGAATGACATCCTGGGGGATCCAATCAAGGCCCATGCAGTGCCTGACTGGAGGACGAGGATTGTCAGCTCACAGAGACATGCTTGTCATGTGCCCTGTGAGCTGCATGCGCTCGTGTGCTCATTCACGTGTTCAGTGGGGCATCATGAGCCTCCTGCCCGCTCTCCAGAAGCGGACAGAGGAACAGTCCACCCCACCAATGTTGATTGGTAGGGAGAGAGAGCGGGCACAGACAAGCAGTACCCGAGAAACGAAAGCCCCCATATGAGTGGGCCAGCTCTCGGAGTCATGAACCCAGAGGCGGCGGGGGCCAAGGAGAGGGCATAGTCCAGTGGACCAAGGCCGGCCTCAGAGAGGCTTCAAGCCCAGGGAGGGGAGGCAGTGGTATGAGGAGTGGAGGCAAGAAGGAGGGACTGCTGCCTCGGTCCCATGGGGCCCTGAGCTCCATGTCCCTGGAAGCTTGCCCAGGCTGTTGGGGGAAAAGATTGCAGGAGGGCCCAGCAGCCTCTGCAAAGCTGAGACCACGGTGGTGGCCATGCATGAGCCGTTGTTATGACAGCCGAGCCCCACCTGTACAGTGAGCCCCACGGCACTGGCAGGTCAGGCAGGGGGAAGATGATCGGGAGGACCCTGTGTTGAGTGGACACCTGAGAAAGCAGAGGCTGTTTGCTGAGCTGGATGCGGCTAGGGAGGGGGAGGTGTCAGGGAGCCAGAGGGTGAGCAGCATGGGTCCGAGAGGCTCATTCGATGCCCTGGGAGAGGCTGGTGGCCGAGGGAGAGCCTGCTGGCTGCTTGTCCATTTGGGAAGTCATCAGACAGCATTCGATTTCACCCAGGGTGCCAAGTATGGACAGAGGGACAGTGCCAGAGCCCAGGGAAGAGATGGAGCCACATTTGAAGAAAAAGACGGGCCACATTCATGGTTGACCACTGGGCTTTGGGTGTGTGCCAGGAGAGTTTGAGAAGTCCGCAATTAAAGTAACGGATCCCTGATGTGCCCTTTCAAAGGAGGTTTGCCCCCTTCTTCAGCTGGCACTTTTTTTTTTAACCCTCGGGCAGTGAGCATGTGGGGAGGGCACACTCAAGGTCATGTTTATAGCCCCTCAAACTGCAGGGATGGAGGTTGCCTTTCAGCCGGGACTTCTTCCCGATTCTTGGGCGAGAGAGAGGACATCAGTTTCCCCAGGCAGGAGTTTCCTGCAAGCCACTGATGGTCCCTGAGCCAGAACAAATCTAGAAGACACTGGTGGTTGTGTGTAGGCAGCTCTAGGCCTGTTGATGACCACCGACATTGAGCATGTCACAGAAGGGGAGAGCACTGTGTTCATTATGCCCGTGTGCAGATAGCAGGTAGCTCGGGTAAGTTCTCATCGTAGAAATGAATTATTCATCTTCCTTTCTACACATAAATTGTTCTTCAAGGCATAGGAAAAAAAGGCAGGTCAAAGGAACTATCAAAAGCATGTGCTGAGAAAGCAAAATGAAAGGGCTGGGGGATTAGAAAACACGCACACACACCACCAGCAGCAGCTTTTTGAGCAGCTCTGTCCAAATAGGTGTGCGCTGAGGAATGGAAATTGTGTCTTTCTTTTCTGTTACAAAGTGGAACTGCTTTTGACAAGAAGCCTGCTGAGGAGTGAGTCTTTTTCTGCCCAGTCCACAGTGCTATGGAATTAGAAACAACTACTAAGCAAGCAAGGGTGTGCTTGGCTCACAGGCCACTTCCCCGACGGAAGCTCTCCCTGCCCTGGCAGCTCTGCCCGCCAGCCTTCCTCTGAGGGCCCGCGGGGGCTGCCTCAAGGCTATGGCTCTCCTTTTAGTGCCAGGCCGGTGGCTGCTGCCTCTCGCTGGATCCTTTAAAAGAGCACAAACAGATAGATTGAGGTTGCTTCTTGGCTCTTCACCTATGGGACCACCTCCAGAGGCTGGGGCCTCTCTCTGGAGTTCCCGCACATCAGTCCCAGTAGCCCAGCTCTGGCGAGGGACTTGAGGAAGCGGGGACTCTGGTTCTGCTTCTCATTGCCCCTGCACCCTGGGCGGTCTTTGCATGACAAATATTGGCAGATGCCCCCTAGTTATGCTGACATGAGGCGCATTGGAGAGATGACTTTATGTCATTCCAACTGTGCAGTTTAAACCAGTTTTACAAGTCTCAGGGGAAGGCAGAAATGCAGAGCCAGGTGACCTTTCTGCCTGCTTGCGCTTTGATAGCGGCGCCCTTGGCACAGCCCCCGTGCATGTGTAGCACGGGGCGCAGGCCCCCGTGGAGGCCAAGGCCATAATTCAGGACCACAAGGTGCAGGGCAGAGGCACTGATGACGGAGTGGATGACTCCTCGGTCCGTTCTGCCAGAAACTGTGTGGCCCTCCCTGTCTTCACATGGTTCTCTTTCTGGAAAACTTGAGCATATTAAAATGAGGGAAACCTACCTATGACTTATATGGAAAACAAAGTTGAGTTTGGACTTAGAAGCTAAGCACCGCCCCCCCCCGCCCCCCCCCCCCACACACACACCAAAGTGTGGGGCAGGAAGAGTGTTGAGATCAAATGAAAACTGGGCTAAGATGGGGAAGTCACTGCAATTTTGCTTTCCTGGCATGAGACGTCACCGGAAGGTGTTTCTGAGTTCTTTGGCTGGCTTCTTTGTGACCAGAGGTGCTAATGCATTTATGTCCCCCGCCCTAAGGTCAGAGAGCTCGCTTCTGGTGGAGGCTTTAATGGGGGCGGGGGTGGTTTGCTCAGAAGCCTCTGGCATTCCCGACCTTAAAGCATGACTCTTCTTTGCTCGTCTATTCTGGAGCAAGGGAACCAAGCCCAAGACAAGTTTAGCCTGCAGTACTTAAAAGTATGGGTGGATTTCTTTCCCTTGGAGATCCATAGTATTGGCCAGCACTGGTGGCCCTCGGGAGGTGATTGTCCTACTCCTTCAGAGACCAGAGCTGCCACCAGAGAGGTTGGCAAAGCTGGCTCTGTGAATGGAGAGGCTGTGGAGCGCCTCCTCAGGACACTTCCAAAGAGCAAGGGGCTGTGCCAGTTATGGCGAGCCCAGTTATACCCAGATGACAAGGAAGACAGTTGACACTGGATCGACGCCAGGCTGCTACCTTGCCAGCAGAAGTCAATGGACTTAGTAAGAATGGTTTGTTTTTCCTCTTTTCCCCTGTGGCAGACAGATACTATTTAAGCAATGTCGCATTTCTATTTTAAATGCTTAGTCTACGAATTGAGGACCAGAATAGATGGGGGAGGGGGGGAAAGGCAATTAGCACGCTCATGTGCACACTAGAAAATAAACACTGAAAAGAACACCAACCATCTTCTGGAGATAGAGCGACAGCCAATCAGTCGGGGCGTCAGGTCTGGCTACATGCTCATCCTTGGGCTCGGCGTCTGCAACTGGTTTTCATAGAGTCGTGTGCTTCCGGGCAAAAGGCCTGCCTCATTCCCTAACCTAGTCCGACAGGTGCCTAAGGGGTCTCAGCAGGTGTTCAGAACCCCCAGATTCTGCTCCCTGACCCTCAAAAGGACGATGGTGAGAAGAGTACTAGTGTCTGGACAGAAGCGCATTACTTTGGGGACATTTCCGACTCATAGTGACCCCATGGGGCACAGCAGAACTTCCCTGTTGTGTTTACAAGGCAGCCAGTCTTTCCAGAAGACTGCCCCCTTTTCTACTGCAGAGCAGCTGGTGGGTTCGGATCGTTGACCTCGCCGTTAAGAATGAGCTAAGCACTGCCACTAGGGCTTTGCCTACCACATAGCCAATCCCCACGGAGCCTGTGGGGTCAAAGTGCACACATTCCTGACCTCAGAGTCCAGGCCAGGGCAGCTCGGTCCTCCACACGGCGTCTCAGCAGGCAGAAGTCCAAGAGTTGGCTGGAGCTGCATCCTCCCGGAGGCTGAGGGACCTTTTCCACACTCCCTGTTACTTGGTAGGGTTCATTTCCTTGCAGCCTTAGGCAGAGACCCCGAGTTTCTAAACGCCATCTGCCATGCCCTGGCACACAGCCCTCTCCACAGCATGGTCATGTGCTTCTTGTGCCAACAGGAGAGGGTCTGTTGCTGTGTTCCGATCTCTCTGATGGCTCTCGCCCTATAATAAGGGCTCACCTAACTGGGTCAGATGCACGTGCGATTGGCTCACGGTCAACTGATGAGAGACCTTCACAGGTGTGAGCTCTCGGGGCAGGGTGGTTCTGCATACAACTGCATAACCACAAGGTCAGTGATTTGAGTCCACCATCTCCATGGGAGGAAGATGAGTCTGTCTACTCCTATAAAGATGTAAAGGGTCACTTCTACCTTGCCCATTGGGTCGTTACATTGGGATCTACTCAGTGGCAGTGAGTGTGAGTGTAGCCTTGTCGGGGGCATTTCTACCCTGTCCTAATAGGATGGCGGTAGTTGGCATCTCAGTGGCAGTGAGCTTGATTATGGGGGTGGTTCTTATAAGCTGTTCAGCA
>PVJH01045495.1:0-12365 GCA_004026705.1 Nesogale talazaci
CACAATTACATCTAAGACAATAGCAGCGCCAAAACACAATGCCGGGAAACAGGGTGTGCTGTTCAAGCGCTTTGCTGCCCCTATGGCTGAAGTGAGGCCCTGTCCTAAATCTTGGCCCCAAACCAGGTGGTGATGACTGATGTTCCTGCTGCACAAACGTAACCACTGAGTGGTGGTCCCTTTACTGAAAATTGTCAAAAGGAGAGCACATGACTGCTCATCACGCTTTGTACAAAAAGTAAAGAAAATTCCTCTCTGTCATCTAATAGGTGTTACCTCTCCTTTCCCTCTCTAGCTTTAAAACCTTGTCGGGCACCGCTCCCTCTCACTTTTCCCCCGCAGAAAATTCTTGAAAGCAACTCAAGTACAGGCCTTTAAAAAAAAAACAAAAACTAAGTGTTTTATACCAAGCAAAATGACTAACTCTTGACAATTTACTAGAGGTTCCTGAAAGCAATGCTGTGACAAGAAGGGCTGAGCTTCGCATAATGGTTAACTGGCCTGTCCTTTCAGTAACAACAAACTGTAGTCAGTAGCCAAGTGCCATCTATGTAGAAAAAAAAATGCACTCACCATTATCTTCATGTGAGACAGACCCAGTGCCAAGACCCAGTTTCTAAGAAACCAGCCTTGCTGCTAAATAGCGAGCGACGTTAAATCAGATCAAACTCCTGAGTCAGGGACTTTCAGTTCTACCCCCAATCCCCCAACTCGAAGAACAATTATCCACCCAAATCCTAGCAATCCACTTCACAGTGGATTTTCTTGGTTTCCCCCAGAGCACTTCACAAGAAAGCTGACAAAGCTTACACTGCAGCAATCTGAGGGCTAAAGCTCTGGAAGAAATCCTGAGGCAGGGAACCCAGTCAGTCAGCTCTTTGGAAAGAAGCTCATCATACAGACTCAGTGTGCAACTGTGCGACTCCTTGAACTTCCTTCTGCTTCCACATCCTAGACCCCAGAGAAGGTGGTGGGAACCTGTCCACTAAGAACTGCCTCAGAGAGCTGGTGTGATGAGGGAGGGAGGGAGAGAGGGAGGAGCTCTTGGAGGGCAAGTGCAAATACAAAGTAGTGCTAATGCATGTATTGCAACCCCAGGTCTTAATAAAAGACCATTCCCAAGGGGCTCTGAAAACTCTTTTGAGGGCTGAGCCCCCGGTGGCGTAGTGGTTGTGCACGGGACTGCGGCCCACTGGGGCGGAGGTTCAATTCCAGCAGTGGGGCTGGGTCTCCTACTCCCACCACCAGAGAGCAGTGATGCGTCCCCCCACCCAAAAAAAAAACAAAACAAACTCTTTTGGGATCTGGGTGCTCATACTTACCAGTGGTAAACAGCTTGATTTACAACCCTGTCTCACAACAGTGATTTAGTTCTACAACTTTGAAAACCAAGTTTAATATAAACAATCTCAGGTATCACAGGCCTGAAATAAAACAAGCTACCAAAGTTGCTATTGACCAAGAGGCTAATGAACAAGTTCTGCTAATGTCAACTTCAGTGAGCCAACTCCACATTTCAAGTAGCTGGAAGTCCTGGCTTGAGGCCTCTGCATTCTTGTGACTTCTCCCCATTCTTACACGCCCGGCATTTACTTATCAATCTCCAGATTTTATGTATTCAAACTGCATTAAAATGTCTTCTGTTTCACTAAGATTACAGAAGTAAAAGTCATTTCTGCACAAGTCATTGAATGATTCACAGGTCTGAAACTAGAGAGCCAAATTACTTGTACCTTAAAAAGAGGGTGCTCCACGAACAATGTTGTTTTGGTTCAGAGTTGTGAGAGGTTATGTGGTTAAACAACCCCTAGAAAATAAGAAACAATAATAATTTACGAGAGCAGGTCTTTCTCTGAGAATGAAGGCATATACTGCAGCAGTTTTCCAGGGAAACCTCGGAGTTGCAGGTGGGAGTTTCTGAGGAGTGTGACATCAGAGTCCCAAGCTGCACACTGGTGGCATCTCCAACTGCCTGAAACATGGTACTTTGCAGACACATGTACATGCAACACAGTAGCAATTTCCTTTGTTTCAATTATCTAATGAGAGCTAAGAATGCCCAGGAAAAGTCTTTCTTATATGCTTGATGACACAAATGCAATTCACATGGAAAATTTACCAAAAGGTACCTAGTATAAAACCGTTCTTACACTAAATTGCAAAATATGAAAAAGCACAGTAACATTAGTGAATCAAACCATGACCAGGTTTTAAAACTACATTACAGGGGAGAGTGTTTAATTAATCAAACACCAAGTCTGGTTTATCTAGAGAATTTCCCTTCTATTAAAAAGGTAGTAATAGCAAATTGAAACTTCTTACCTTGAGATGCTTTTTATATTCTTACATCATAACACCTTTCCCATCTGGAGCTCAGCTACTCCTATCTCATCTTTTCAAGAAGGGTGGCTGATGGAAACTGAAAAAGGCCTCTCTCTAAGCCCACTTAATACTCAGACTGCAGCCCAGGCCTTTCCCTAATAACACCCTCAATGCAAACCCATCTAGGACAGTCAGTTACATCTGGGTGTCCAGTTTTCTAGTTCAAATCATTCATTCACTACCATCGAGTCGGCGACTCATACTGACCCTTTAGGACAGGGTAGAACTGCCCCTGTGTTTCCAAGACTGTAACTATTGACAGGAGTGGAAATTCTTCTCTTCCTCAAGAGGGGCTGGTGGCTTCAAACTGCTTACCTTGCCATTCACAGCCTAAAACATATCCATTATGCCACCAGGCTCCCTTTCTAGCAGGGGGTGGGTGCTAGGACAAACACAGTAGGAAAAAACAAAACCACCAAAAAACAGCAGCCAACACGGCAAATAGAGAAGTATGACAGTTTGCAACCCTATCAACAGTGAGTCCCGTTTAATCACAATGAACATGTGATAGATGTGACTAGGGTCCATGTTCTCAAGAGCAAACCTCATGATTTTAAAAAACAATCCTCCAAGATCAGTTCATTTCAAACGACGACCCAGAGCCATCACAATTATATAAGCACATCCACGGTACAGTGAACTACAGTGTTTGTGACTACCACCAAAAGACTGGGTCAGGCTATGTAATGAGGTCCTTGTTGGCCCACCAAGGTAACTGGAACTCTTAATAAGTAATAATGTCAATAAACAGAGTGGATAGGGCTGAGCCCTGGTGGCGTAGTGGTTGTGCGCGGGACTGCGGCCCACTGGGACGGAGGTTCAATTCCAGCAGTGGGGCTGGGCCTCCTACTCCCACCGCCGGAAAGCAGTGATGCCCCCAAAAATAAAATTAAATTAAAAAAACCAGGGTCGATGACACTCTTGCAGATGTTGTGGATTTTAGGTGCAGTTGAGTCATTCCAACTCAGAGACACTATGTACAACAGAATAAAACACCGCCCATATTGCACGAAGTCCTTTTTCTTTTCTTTTTTTGTGTGGCATCACTGCCCTGGTGGGAGTAGGAAGCCCAGCCTTGCTCCTGGAGCATGATGTCCTTTTCAAGGATTGGTCTCTCTCCCTTTTTTTGAATCATTTTAGTGGGGGCTCGTTCAACTCTTATCACAATCCTCACATATACATGAATTGTATGTTAAGCACATTTGTACACTTGCTGCCCTCATTATTCTCAAAACATCTGCTTTCTACTTAAGCCCTTGGTATCAGCTCAGTTTTCCTCTCCTTCCCTCTTCCCCCTCCCTCATGAACCCTTGATAACTTATAAATTACTACTATCATCCTATCTTACACTGTCCGATAGCTCCCTTCACCCACTTCCTTGTTATCCGTACTTCAGGGAGGAGGCTCAATGTAGGTCCTTATTATAGGTCCCCCTTCTACCCTACATCCTACCTTCCCAGTATCGCCACTCTTACCACTGGTCTTCAAGGGACCACGAATCCTGATTCCCCGTGTTTCCGGTTCCCATCTGCACCAGTGTACTTCCTCTGGTCTAGCCGCATTTGTAAGGTAAACTTAGGATTATGGTTGTGGGGGGGACTGGGCTCTTCTGAAAGTACGTGAGATGAAATCTCACCATTCTCTCTTCGAAGGAATATTTTGGCTGTACTTCTTCCAAAACTGATTTGTCTGGTCTCCACTCACAGCACTTTCAGTATTTTTCACCAACACCGTAATTCAAAGGCAGTCAATTCTCTGTGGTCTTCCTAATTTGCTGTCCAGCTTTCACAAGAATATAAGGCAACTGAAAATACTATGGTTAATTACATCTTAGTCCTCAGAGTGACTTCCTTGCTCTTCAAAACTTTAGAGGTCTTGTGCAGATTTACTCAATGCAATGCATCCTTTGATTTCTTGACTGCTGCTTTCACGAACGATGGTTGTGGAACCAAATAAAGTGAAATACTTGACGTCAATCTTTTCTGTTTACCATGCTGTTACCTACTGGTCCAGCCGTGAGGACGCAGGGTCTTTTTATATTGAGTTGCAATACAGAGTAAAGGTTGTAGTTTAATTTCTATCAGCAAGATCATCAAAGTCCTCATTGTTAGCAAGCAAAATTGCGTCTCTGCCGGCTGATAATAAATCTTTCTTCCTTCAATCCTGATGCTGAGTTCTTCATACAGCCAGTTTCTTGGGTCATCTGCTCAGCCTGACAGGGAGGATAATGTACAGTAGTAAAGCCCTGACACACAGCTGTTGATTAAGGATCTGGGCAAACCAGTTAGCACAACTGCTGGCTCAGGTATGCTGACGAAAATTCTGCCTCTGGGCCGGAGTTTGACTCCTAACACTCTTTCTCAGCTCAATAACCCTAAACATGTTATTATCTGTAGACTTCTATCTTTTAATAAATAAAATGGGCTTCCAATCTCAGTGCTGTTCAGTTGATTCTCACTCCTAGCAACCCAGAGGGCAGAACATAACTTGTGTATAGGGTTTCCACAACTGGAATCCAATAGATACCGACCACTATCTCTTTCCCCCATGGAACAGCTGGTAGGTTCAAGACACCAACTTCTTGGCTAGCAGTCAAGCACTTGTACCTCTACACTGCACCACTAGGACTCCTTAAAATAGATCTAATAGGCTGAGCCCCGGTGGCGTAGTGGTTGTGCGCGGGACTGCGGCCCACTGGGATGGAGGTTCAATTCCAGCTCCCAGGAGCAAAGGCTGGGCCTCCTACTCCTACCACCAGAGGTCAGTGATGCCTAAAAAAAAATAGATCTAACAACACTCACTTCATATGATTAATAAAACTGGTAATACGATTATTGAAGAGATTAAGTGGTAATGTATTTGAAATGCTTGTAAACTGTGTCATGCTATACCAAAGTTAGCTGTGAAATACACATTTATTAGGATACAACATTATTATGCTAAGCTGGCAACCCCGCAAAGAACAAAATGTTGCCCAGTCCTACACCACTCCTAAGATCAGGTGCAGACAAGACCATTGATTTACAGTGTTTGCCTTGGCTGATTTTCAGAAGTAGATGTCCAGGCCTTTCTTCCCTGTCTTAGTCAGACAGCTCTGTTGAAAGCTGTTCCACACCATAGCAACATGCAAATCCTCACTGACAGATGATGGTGGCTGTATGAGGTGCATTGGCCAGGGATGGAACCTAGGTATCCTGAAAAGAAGGTCAGAATTCTACCACTAAACCAACACGATCTCCAGGAAACAACAGAACTAATTACTAAATCATGCTGAAAATGTACTAAAGAGAACAGCAAAATTTTATAAATGACCTCATCCAAGAAAAGATTCTTGTATGTTTGTTTATTTGGTGTTTAAGTGGACAACTTCTCAGCTAACAGGATAATTACTATCTAGAAGCACTCATTGTCTCCATGTTCCCAGGAAAGAAACCCTACCTAGTTCTACCGGCCTGTCATCTAGGCAGAGGGTCATGGAGCCTCAATGCACTGGTGAGTTAAATTGTGCAACCAGGAATATAAGTTTCCGAACATCACCAGACACCATTACATACTTTTATCCTCTTTTTGACAGAGTCCCGGTCTGCTGAACACACTGTACAAAATCCCAATGTTATCAGCAGACTACTGCCCTGTTTATATTAAGGTGAAATCTGCAAGGCTAGAGAATTCATGCCTCGGTTAATTTTAATCTATAAAAAGCTGGACTTCAAAACAGCAAAGATGTTGAGAGAATCGGACAAGCTCATCCCTGAGGGAAACCGTCACAGTAACAATTTAAGCAGCATTGTCTGCTCACCTGAGCCCCAGAAAGAAAACATTTCCAGGCCCACTTCATGACTTGAGAAACACTCAAGTCACTACAGACTACACAGTAGACTCCGTCAAGGTTAAATACAGAATACAACCTCATACAACATCTTAGTAAAACCCCAAACCGAAAGGCAGGTTTAATTTCAGTGACTTAGTCTTTTATAAGCTGTCATCAGAGAGGACTAGTGCCTTTCTTATTCAGGTTCAATGAAATAATGCATTGGAATTGAAGCTTTATCTGCCTATCACCTTAGAACCAAATAATAGATTGGCTCATTAAATAAACAGTATTACCTGGGAATAACGTGTTACCTGCATATGACCAAATGGTCAACAGTTACTCAGGAACAAGAGAGTAAGTATAGAACAAAAAAGAAGAATGCTGACATATTTAAAAAACTATATAGGGCTGAGCCCCGGTGGCGTGGTGGTTGTGCGCGGGACTGTGGCCCAGTGGGATGGAGGTTCAATTCCAGCAGCGGCTCCACAGGAGCAAAAGGCTGGGCCAGAGGGCAGTAATGCCCCCCCCCCCAAAAAAAACTATAAACAATGGGACAGAACAATTTGTATAAACATTATTCAGGGGAACCTAATTTGCTGTGTAAACTTTCTCTAAATCACAAGATTATTTTTTTAAACACAAAGGTTGGCAGCTTCAACCCAAAAATTATTTCTATAATGCATCATCCTAAACATTGAAGTGAATGTATCGTTATCATTTCCCCATTCTCTTGTTTTTAGGAAGAAAAGGTGGAGATTTAAGGCCCCTAAACAAACTCAGCCGAGTCTAATCAGAGACTAAAGGATGGTTCTGCAGAAAGAGCACTAACTCTGGAGCCAGGCAAGCCTGTATCCCAGCAATACATTCTTCGGGGGCTACTCAGGTCCTGCATCAATTATATGACCTCTCAGACAGGCCCTGGCATTTTCAGCTATTAAGACCCTTACTGGGCTGAGTCCCGGTGGCATAGTGGTTGTGTGCAGGACTGCGGCCCACTGGGACGGAGGTTCAATTCCAGCAGTGGGGCCGGTCCTCCTACTCCCACCACCGGAGAGCAGTGATACCCAACAACAACAACAACAAAAAGACCCTTACTATGCAAAGGTATTTAGAGACATAACAAGTTGTAGGGAAATTCAAAAATTTCTTTGAACCTATAGAGACAGTGAGGGGTATAGTGGGGTGTGTGGGTAAAGGGGAGCTGATGTCGAGTTCAAAAAGCAAGAAAATATTTTGGAACTGATTATGGTAGCAATTGTATAGTACTGTGATGTGATTGAATTATGGACTGACAGCTATATTAGCTTCCAATAAAATGGTTTTTGGGGAAAAATTTTTCCATAATCACTTCCTATTTTTCAGTGAATTTTTTGAAGCACCCCCACCCCATGTTTCATCCAGGGTCCAGAGTTGAATGCTTTGCATAAAGAAAGAACTCATTGAACAGCAGTTTTTAAATCATTAAATCCAATCTCCAATCCGACTACTGCAAATCCCTTTCTGCAGTAACTCTAACACTGTAATTCTAACTAGTAATTGAACACATAGCAAGAGCTCAGTAATAGCAAATATTATTATCCAGCAAATTCACTACTCTTATCCACAGTCACATAAATATCTATAAAAATAAACTTATAGCCACACATACCACTTGTAAAAAAGTTACTAGAGAACACACTAAAGTCACCCCACTCGTGGGATAAGCAGTCATTCAGCTACCTATGTCCTATGGTAGCTCTCTACAATTACTTCCATTTTAGGGGGAAATGTCGGTGATATTCTTTGCCTGTCTGACGTGATAAGAAACACCTGACATGGGGCTGAGCCCCGGTGGCGTAAGTGGTTGAGTGCGGAACTGCAGCCTGCAGGCTTGGCGGTTCAAATCCAGCGGCGGCTGGGTAGCGCCACGACCACCAGAGGCAGTGATGCCCACAAAAAAAAAAAAAAAGAAGAAGAAAGAAACACCTGACATTTATGACTTCTGCATTATATTGTAAAATGAATGGTCTGTTTTGCTTATTACTGTTTATCAACTCAAATTCATTACACTTCCTTCCAAAATTAGAGTCCAGATTCAACAGAAACAGAGGGCTTACAGGATTAATATTTAGAAGATTAATTTTTTAATTGAAAGCAAATACTTAGGGCTGAGCCCTGGTGGCATAGTGGTTGTGTGCAGGACTGCGGCCCACTGGGACGGAGGTTCAATTCCAGCAGTGGGGCTGGTCCTCCTACTCCCACCACCGGAGAGCAGTGATGCGCCACGCCCCCCCCCCCCAAAAAAAAAAAAGAAAGAAAGAAAGCAAATACTTGGGCTGAGGCCCAGTGGTGTAGTGGCTGTGCGCGGGACTGCGGTCCACTGGGATGGAGGTTCAATTCCGGCTCCACGGAGCAAAGGCTGGGCCTCCTACTCTCACCACCAGAGGGCAGTGATGCCCCCCAAAAAACAACAACAAAAAAAAAAGAAAGCAAATAATTGCTTAAGACTTTCCACTTTGGTATAAAATAAAGGTATTTTAGCTTCCTGACTGTATAGGTCCCTTGAGGAAATAAAATCCTAGCAAATAGAATTAATGGTCTGAACAGGTTCTCTGGGGACAAAAATGTTAACATCAACCTTATTCACTAATATGGAACTTAGCTAAAATGTACATAAAAGTAATTGTAGTAAGGTCCCCTATTTTGTAATTTTAATCATTTTTCTTTGCAGCAAGTTCAACTGAGCACATTAAATAGATACATGTTGATCAAGGTGGCTGACGATGCACGCTGGCTACCTCAGAGTAAGACTTGATGAGATACAGTAGATGAAAGAGAGGCTGTCTGCGCCTGTCAAGATTGAAGCCCAGAAGCCCAAAGCAGCAGTTGCACACTGCCCCACGGGGTTGCCGTGAGTCGGAGCTGGCTTGATGGCGGTGAGTCTGGATATATGACATAAGACGGGGAAAAGCAAGGACAGTACAGTACAATGTTAACAGTAGAAAGGTGATAGATGTGATATATGAAAGTATCCTGCAAAACTCCTTAAATTCTGTGATATAGTTGAAATTTTTCATAATAAAGTGTTGAGAAGAAATAACCATAGCAACTAGCATGTTTCTCATATTTCCATCTCTAATTTGCAATTCCTATTTTTAGAGCAGCATGAATGGTATAATCCATGGTGGTACAAACAGATACATGATTGCCTACTACTTGAAAGACTGCTGGTTTGAACCCACGAGGCACATCAGAAGGGGCAGAGCCTAAGAACGCTATGGCACAATTCCAGGCTGCATACAGGAGGTCGCCATGGATTGGCACTAACTTGATGGGAAGAAACAACCATCAAAAATGCCATGCCTTGACTTTGATGAAGTTTTACTTAAAGATCATTAAGCTCTTAAAAACATGGCCCTTGGAATTGACCTGTGGCATCAACTAAGAAGACACCATTTTCATGAACGTTTCACCTATATTCTGGGGGATTTCACTTTAATCCAGTAAAAGGGCATGAGTAAACAAGCATGTGAAAAAGGTGCTGAACATGGCCACTAAGCCCACCGCCACCGCTTACTCTCATTTGTGGTGACCCCCAGGGCAGAGAATAGCCTCACAAGGTATCCATGCCTGTCAATCTTCACAGCAGTGGCTGCATCGGTGGGCTCAAACTTAAGAGCAATTGTTGGGATGGCCCAGGTCCGGCAGCATTTCCTTCTGTTGTACACAGGGTTGCTTTGAGTCAGAACCAAAGCAACAACACCTAACAACAACAAATCTGTACAGAAGCAAGCTGCCACATCTTTCTCCCCCAAAGCAGATGGTGGGGTCCAACAGCCGACTTTTCCATTGACTAAACACACAACCCCAATGCGCCTTCATTATTTATTCCACACCAAGTCCACTGGCTTCAAGGCAATTCTGACTCCTAGCGCGCCCAGGGAGTGTGAGTCTGTAAGTCTTCGTGGAAGCCTGCAATCCGATCTTTCTCCCTCATAGCAACTGGGTTTGAGCCACCAACCTGGCGATCAGCAGCTGGACAGTCACCTGCTGACACCAGGGCGCCTCCATTACCCATTTGAGAGATATATATCAAATGCACAGGAGCTACCCCCTCACCCCTGTTACATGATGAAAACCACAGGTGTTGCAGAAGTGACAGAGAACCTGGTGAACCACCCCCCAAATCCAGTACTAGTGGAAAAGTAAAATGGTACAGTGGCTGAAGACAGTTAGGTGATTCACAGAACTATCGTAGGACCCAGCAATCAAAGCCCTAGGTGTACCCCCAAAAGCGAATGAAAGAACATAATACAAACTGCAGCACCTTCCATAATGACCAAAAGGTACAGACAACCCACTATCGATAAATGGATGATAAAAACACAGTGGAATCGGCTCAGCCATAAAGAGAAATGAAGTCCTGACACAGACCCCTATATGCATGAAAAGGCAGAGTACAATATTATGAGAATATATTAACAGTATGAACTTCAAAATTGAGGGGGAAAGGGGATTCCCACGAGTCATATTCA
Organism: Nesogale talazaci; assembly: GCA_004026705.1. NCBI lineage: Eukaryota > Metazoa > Chordata > Mammalia > Afrosoricida > Tenrecidae > Nesogale > Nesogale talazaci. Next base: position 10,711 of record PVJH01045495.1, read on the forward strand.
TTTATCTGGATATAGATAGAATTTCTGGACAATTTTAAAAGGAAGTAATTTATGCAGAGGAAAACTGTACTTATGGTAATCATTCTAAATACAGAGTTTCATTTTAATCTATTGGGAAGCACTAAGTATTTCCCACAAGAATATATATTTTGTATTCTTTCCTATACCAAATTGGTCTTTCCTACCCAATTCTCTCTGGGTTGAGATACCTAAAATATTTAACTTTTCTGCTGTACCTTATCAGGTTTAAAAAGAAATCTAAGTGAAATATCAGTGTTACGAGACTTCAAACTGGAATCTGGTCACGATTAGCGAATTGAAAATTAAATAACAATGACAGAAATTTTAAGTATTCTTGTCAACATTCAGTCTAGATTTTTTTAGACATTAAAGAGAAATGTGAACACCTAAACTAGAATTTCATACTAGCAAAAATTAGAATTTTGTGCCCACATAACTGAATTTGTAATTTGCAAATCTGGCAGATGAGGGCGGACTTTTGGAAAACAATTCTACAACAGAGGATTTTGAAATCAAATAACTTTTGCTTAATTCTGAACCTAGGGGTGACACCAACATATTTACACAACTGCAGTAAAGAAACTTTAAAGGTTTACATGATAAATTATTAACTTTTGTTTAACTTGGACAGACTTATTCTCCATTAAAAGTGGTTTAACAAGTAGCTCTCCACCAGACAGATCAAGGAAATCTATATCTGAATGCTTTTCAGTTACAGTCATTAAAAGCAAAGGAACTGTTTTCATTTGCAGAGAAACAAAGCAGTATTTTGGATTTGACTTTGGAGGGGAGAAACACTGAATTATGTACTAATCAGACAGCGGATTTTTTATCCCCTGCCACCTTGCAACTAAAAAAACATGAGAATCCAAACAGAAAAAAGGATTAGTACAACTCTGCTTAAAGTAAATTTTGTGACTGGCTGGGGCAATCTGCTAAGAGTCAAAATCATTAATGTTGTGGTATTATTATTTAGGATTGATTTTCTTTTTTAATGCAGGTTGGGGGACTGGAAAAATATGAAACAAAATTGACCTTGGCTATCAGTTAATAATTATCAGAGCTGAGTAACCAATACAGAGGGTTCTATCTGGCACCAATCAATAACCACTTTCCATAATATCGGTTGCTTTCATAAGTTATCAACTGCAATATCAAAACACCATTTCCCAAGCATTATAATTTACATCATGTGAGCAGAAGACATGCTTTGTACAAGCAAAACATTCATGGGAAAATTCCACTGTCTTCTCAGACTATTTCCCCCAAGGGATTTTTTTGAAGGCCCCTTGAATTATTTGTCATTATTTGGTGAGGCGTTTTTAAGGAACCACCTAAACAAAACTATGGAAAGACCATGTGTCAGAAAAACATGGGGGGGGGGTGTGTGTAAAAAAAATTTGTAAAGCCAAGAACAGTGAGGCCAATATGTCACGTGTATTACTGAGAGCTGGACGGCAATGTAAACATTTTCTATTCAACTTCAGAGACATGCTGCCTGGGGCAATTCTGGGGTTCAGGAGGAACGCACACACTGCTTACGCTAGTAAATGGGTACTTCCCTGACCTGCATCACCGTGCAGAAGGACACACCTCTACAACCAAGGACATAATTAAAAGACCGAGCACGCTTG
>PVJH01045496.1:0-12350 GCA_004026705.1 Nesogale talazaci
AAAAAAAAAAAAAAAAAAAAGAACCCCACCCCATCCCAGAAAAGATGTAACTACCGACACAAAGTATGTATGTATGTATGTATGTATACATTATGATGAGTGCTGTATGAGTCCCCAATAAAATGAATTTTAAAAAAAAGAAATTTCAAAATAAGTTCAGAATTAAACAATATAATTTAAATAAAAAACATGACATTAAAAAAGTTTTTAACAACTACGATATAGACCATACCTTGAGACTGATGATGCTCTGAATCTGTGAACACTGATGTGGAGAGGAGATATGGAGAATGTCTTAGGGTTCTCTAGAGAAACAAAACCAGAACACTAATATTTTTATATATTTATATAGCTAGAAAGATGCTAGCATAAGAAATAAACAGTTAACTAATCTATAAAGCTGTACGGATGGCTCGGTTCAACTCACTTGCCTGAGACAGCAAGTACACTGGCAGTCCTTCAAGTCTTCAGGACCACCGAGTCGTCCTCTGTAGAGCAATTCAGGCTATCCAGCCACAGGCAGCAAACAGCAAGGTAGGTCACCAACAGACAGTCAGATAACAGGGTCCGATAGTCCCCAGCTCAAGAGATGTATATTCCATTAGCATGACAAAGCAGGGCTTGAAGGAACCTCTACTCACAGCAAGGCAGTCCACGGACTAGGTGTTGCATGGGTAGTGTAGCTTGCAAATCAAGGCAGAGGATAAGCCAGCACCCAGGTGGTCTGAAGATCCAAGAGCAAAAGAGAGACGACACTTGCCAGAGCCATTTATAGCTCCGCCCTTCAATTGCGCTCACGTGAGCTCATTAGCCACGCTGTCACAACAAGCCTATCACAGAGAAAGTCCTTGTTGGAAAAGGGAATCCCTTTCCTTAAAATCAACTGGTAGCTGCTTTTCGGAATTTTTTTACCCTTCCTGGCTGGCTTTGTCTTAAAAACAAAAAACAACAACAAAAAAACACCTGTCTAGTGTGGCCTTTTGTTGACATTTCCTTCACTGTTTTCTAAAAGGGTTTACTACACTATCATCGAGAATATCAATAACATAGTTAGCCTATTCCATATCATGATGATTCTATTTAAAAAAAAACCCTCTTTCTTAGAATCCATAGTTTTTTATCTAAAAACAGTACAAAAAGCCACAAAAACTAAGGAAATTATAGCAAAATACTAGGAACACAGCTGCAAACGGTTAAACAACACATACTAACAGCGCCAACTAATGCCTACGACCGAAACACAAACCGATTTTGTTTACAAAAATCACCTGCGTCAGATTGCATTCTGATGTTTAATTCGATCTTAGGTGCAAAATTTTCTCAACATTTCACGTTGATATCTGATTACATTGAGTACTGATGTAGTCGAGTACCTGAGTTCTACTGTAACATTAAAATTATTGCAACATCCTATAATACTGCTTATATGTGACATTACTAGCAATTATAGGAACATTGAGGGTCCTCTCTGGTCATACTTAATCATAGTTTCCCTATCTAAAGATGCTGATGCAGCATAACCAGCCACTCCAGGACACCTTTGCCACTATTGACCATTCACCCTCGAACAAGGGGGCCATGTGTTCTCACACTAATGACCGGGAGACTGTCCTAGTTTCCCAGAATACTCTGCCTATGACTTTCTTGTTGGCTGGGCTCTTGAAAAACCACCTAGAATCCCCAAAAGGCATTAACTACCTTAAAGCAAAGATGAAAATGTGAGCGGGCAGAGACACCATATGATCAATGAGCACAGAGCAACCTCAATGACAAAGAGATGATGTTCACCCACGGAGAGACTGTAGCCATGTCCTGGAGCTTGTACAAAAATCGTGCAATGGGAATTTAAGCTACTAGTTAAACCTTCGCTAAAGACGCAATAGCTATTTTTAATGAATAAAGTTGAATGTTGGTAAGTCCCCGCTGGTGTCGTGGGCTGCCAACCACAGGTGGGCAGTCATTCTGCAGAAGAAAGACAACATTTCCTGTTCCTGTAAAGATTTAGTCTCAAAAACCCACTGGGGTGGTTCTATTAGGTCCTATGGGGTCATTATGAGTCTGCATCTTGTTTTTGTTGTTTTGAGCAAGGAAATTGGTGAAGCCAGTTAGTATTTTAATTACTTTAGGTCCTTGTCATTGTTACTCTTGACTTTTATCTAGTTTGTTTTATGTACATTACAACACCATTCTGAGAAGTGGTCCATACACTTCATCAGATTCCAAAAAAAAAAAAAATGCATCAGATAAAAATGTATAGAATCACTTACCCTAGGAAGGGAGTCCTAGTGGCATGGCACTTGGCAGCTTTGTTGGCAACTAAAAGGTCAGTTTCCTGGGCCTTTGGACATGTCATTTACCTGTCCTGTTCTCAGAGCCGGAACAGGGCAGGAGGAAGCCCGTTCTTTTAACAACTCCTCACATATCTCAACACCACGCCAATCTTGCCAGTTTTTCTTCTGAAAAATGTAAAAGGGAAACTTTTATTCTGCTGGACGATGGCTAATTCACATTGATATAATTTTGCATTACCCTTGGCTGCACAGAGAACACTGTGGGCAAAAATGTAAGGCCTCTGCAACTTTTAACAATGTCTAAGACTAATGTTGCTAAACCAGAGTAATGTATCTCATGTCTTTTTTGTTGGTGGTGGGCATCACTGCCGCTGGAGGTCATGGCCGCTACCCAGTGCCACTCCTGAGAGCCGCCGCTGGATTTGAACCGCCAAGCCCTCGGGCTGCAGTTCCGCACTCAACCACTTATGCTACCAGGGCTCAGCCCTCTCATGTCTTTTTTAAGGACACATTTTTATATCTGAGGGAACTAGAAGCCCTGTAGAGTGATGACCAAGAGGACCAAGCTACATAACAATTTTCTGTGTTACCTTTCCTAGACTAGCAGCTCAGATATTCTCCCGCACTGAGCAAACCGCTGTCTACTTCACGACTAAAAAGACAGCTAATAACACATCTGAACTAAAAGCCACTTAAAGGTTACTAAAAATAGTAAGCAGTAGGGACCCAGTCTAAAACAAAAGTGGTAAGCAGCAGAAGAGGGAATTATTAGAAGAGGGGTCATTTTTACATATTATTAGGCAGAACATCAAGATCATTTTGAAAAAAGATTAACATTCTGTGGGAAGGACACAAGGAGAGATGAGAACAGAATTGAAGTGGGGAAAAGGAAATCAGGCAATCTGCATGAAGGGGTATTGGAAAAGTTCATCATTTTCAGTCAAAATAAGACCAGAATCAACTACAGAGCAGCCCATCAATTGCTCATATGCAGTGGATAAGAGTTCCTGTCTCTCCACAGCTGCTCCAACACTTGTTGCTTTCTGATTTTTTTGAACCCTGTCTGACCCTATCACACCAAGGCAAAACACTAAGGGTGTGCAGCAGAGCAGTAGGGGTAGCAGAGCACGGAGTCCTCAAGGTAGTGCCAAAGACACACTTTGGGGACTGGGTGTGGCACTCCATCAGACTCAACCAGTGGACACTTCTGGAGGTCAACTATATACAGGTTTTTATTTTGTTATTATTATTTATATTTTGTTACTTGTTTATATTTTTGTGGATGTTGGGGGGGGTTTCTGTTTTTATAGTTTTGTTTTCTTTGATCAATTCATCTTACAATGCCTTGGGTTTTGTTTGTTTTGTATTTCTCTTACGGCAAATGATCCGGAACATTTTCTCCTGTGTTTATTGGCTATTTGGATTTCTGCCTCTGTGAAACTTCTGTTTGGGTCCTTTGCCCTCCTCCTCAGTGGGCAGCTAGTTTTGTTCTTTTTGGAAGATAGGAGGATATTGTAGATTTTAGTAATAAGGCCTTTGTCTGATGTGTCATTGCTAGATGCTTTCCCAGTCTGTGGGCTCTTTTATTATTCTCTTGGTGAATTCTTTCAATGAATACAAGTATTTTATCTTCAGTAAATCCTACTTGTTAATCTGTGCCTCCTCTGTGTTTATGTCCTTCCCTATTTCTGATAGCCTATGTAATCCCTGTGCCAAAGTTCTCAGGTTGGTCCCAATTCCCTCGTTGATGACCCTAGTAATTTGGGGTTTTACTTCGAAGTCTGTAATTCACCTTGAGCTTATTCATGTGCATGGAGTGAGATAAGGGTCTTGTTTCATTTTTCTACAGGTAGATATCCATTTTTTCCAGCACCACTTGTTAAAGAGGTAATCTGCTCCCCATTTGATATTTTTGGGGTTCTTATCAAAGATGGATAACTTCAGTCTTTTCCACATTAATTATGAGATCTAGTTGTGAGAATTTTGGTATTCTTTACATAGAGTTAAAGGCAGCAATTTATGATCTTCATCAGTATTTCATGTCCTCTGCATTTTTAACAAGCAAAGTCTTGTCATCTGCAAAGCACAGGATGTTTGTAAGACAGTGCAATCCTGATGCATGTGCTTTATATTTTACACATTCTCAGATTATTTGATAAATATACAGATTGAATAGATATGGAGGAAGTATAACCTTTGGTGCACATATTTCCTACTTCCTGATATTAAAGCACACAGAATTCCCTTGTTCTCTTAGAACAACTGCCTTGTACAAGTTCTTATACAGTTTTCACATGAGCACAGTGAAGTATTCTGGAGTTCCCATTCATCTCAATACTATCCATAGTTTGTTATGATCCATACAGTCTAATGTATTTGCATAGTCAATAAAACACAAACAAACATCTATCTGGTATTTTCCCTTTTCAGTAAAGATCAACCTGACATCAACAGTGCCATCCCATGACCAACATCTCCCTCTGAATCCAGACCGAATTTCTCACAGGGCTCTGTCACTGTACTACAGCAATCATTGCTGAATAACTTTCAACAAAAATTTACTTGTATGTAATACTGAGGATATAATTTGACAATTTCTTTCTTCTATTACATTACCTGTCTTTAGAATTTGTATAAATATGGATCTTGTCCAGCCTTTTGGCCATGTAATTGTCCTCCAAATTTCTTGGCAAAAATGAGTCAGTGCTTCATCAACATGTTGAAACATTTCCATTGGTATTCTGTCAATTCCAGGAGCCCTGTTTTTCATTAATGCCTTCAGTGCAGCTTAAACTTCTTTAGTACCACTGGTTTTTATCATAATCTACTTCTTTTTTTCTAAACCATTAGAACATAATCCACACCACATAAAAATCAACAGTTCAGTCATATTAAGAAGTATTGTACAAGCACTGAAGCTGCAACTCAGGGAGAGGGACAAGTTTGATCAGAGCACCTGGGAGCAAATGAAAGGGAAGAGAGAGGGAGAGTGGAGCTCATCCTGGACCACCAAGTCTTGAGAAGGATATCCCCATTCAGAATAGTCAATGCACAAAGTGAACCATATGGCTGGCCCCATTGCAGGACAAGATGTCCCTCGCTAATCCATGATGCTACAGAGGACAACAGTGGAGACACGGTGTCGGGATTGCACTTGTAGTGAACCTACCACACCGAGGCAAAACACTAAGGGCATGCAGAAGAGCAGTAGAGGGGAGCAGAGGAGGTAGGTCCTGACAGTGTGCCAAGGAGAGACTTTGGGACAAGAGTGTAGTACCCCATCAGACTCTATTGGAGGACACTCCTAGAGGTCAGTAAACAGACCTTGGACTATTTCCAGGTCTTTTATTCTTTTTTATGTTTTTATTTATTTATATATTTGGGGGGGCTAATTGGTTTTCTTGTTTTTCATTTTGTTGTTTCACCTTGCTATGTCTTGTTTCTTTTGTGCATATCATTATCTCTGCAGGTCTGTCTAGATAAAATAGGCTGAATGAACAGTGAGGAGGAGAAAACAACAGGACCAATGGTTGATGTGAGAGTGGAGGTGGGGGGAAAGAGTTGGTGTTGACCAACCCAGGGACAACGGAACAGCAAGTGATTCAAAATCAGTGGGAAGAAGGGTGTGAGAGGCCTAGTAGGGATTGATCAAGGATAATGTAACCAAGAGAAACTATTGAAACCCAAATGAAGACTGAGCATGATAGTTGGTCAAGAGGAGAATAAAAAGAAATACAGGAAAGAACTAGAAGGCAAAGGTCATTTATAGAGGTCTAAATATAGGCATGTACATAGGTAAATATATTTATATATGATGATGGGGAAATAGCCCTATGTGCATATAGTTACAGGTTTAGTATTAACAGAGTAGATAGACATTGGGCCTCCACTAAGATCTTCCTCAATGCAAGAACACTTTGTTCTATTAAATTGGCATTCCATGATGCTCACTTTCCTGACACAATCACTGAAAACAAATGTGTGCATAAGCAAATGTGGTGAAGAAAGCTGATGATGCCCAGCTATCAAAAGATATATCATCTAGAGTATTAAAGGCTTGAAGGCAAACAAGTAGCCATCTAGCTCAGAAGCAACAAAGCACCCATGGAAGAAACACACCAGCCTGTGTGACCAAGAGGTGTTGAATGAATCAGGTATCAGTCATCAAAGAACAAAAAAGTATGTGATTTTAAATAGGGGAAGTACAGATTGGGGACCCAAAGCCCATTTTTATGTAATAGGACCTCACCTTACAGAAAGGTCTTGGGAAGGAGACCTGCCAGTAGGGTGCTGTGCAGCAACGATGAAACATACTACTTCCCTCTTCAATGCTTCCTCCCCACTATCATGATCCCAATTCTACCTCACAAATCTATAGCTAGACCAGAGGATGCACACTGGTACATATAAGAACCCGAAACATGGGAAATCCAGGACAAATGATCCCTTCAGGACCAGTGGTGAGAGTGGTGATACTGGGAGGGTGGAGGGAAGGTGGGGTATAAAGGGGGAACCATTGTAGGGATCTACATATAACCTCCTCCCTGGGGGACAGCCAACAGGGAAGTGGGTGAAGGGAGACAACAGACAGTATAAGGTATGACACAATAATAATAACTTATAAATTATCAAGGGTGCATGAGGGAGGAGGCAACAGAGAGGGAAGAAAAATGAGGAACTGATACCAAGGGCTTAAGTAGAACGCAAATATTTTGAGAATGATGAGGGCTACAAATGTACAAATGTGCTTGACATTAAATGGATGGATGGGTGAATGGGTTGTGATAAGATTGTATGAGCCCCCAGTAAAATGATTTAAAAAAACAAAGAAGTGTTGTGCAATCACCACCACAATCATTTTCAAAACATTTTTTTCCTTCTTGAATTCCTTCTTACCAGTTTCCCATTTCCCTCCCCCCACCCTCTGCTGCCATATTTTCCAAGTCTTTAATCTAGGTAGTGTCTCTAGATTCATCCATGCTGGGTTTGCAATATTGAATAACAGAGAGTGAAGAAAGCTATCAACCATCACAAAATACAACAGAGCTAAAGTCCAGATTTTAAAAAAAAAAAACAGAAAATATCAAATACTAGTGCAAAGTCAAAATGTATCAAAGGAAAATGAAGTGATAAGGTTTTAATCATTTAAAAACACTTAGAGAAGTAGATGGACAGACAATGTGAGAACAGCTCAGGGTTAGACCATATTCTATTCCATTAACACTATGGATAGTAATTGACTCAACAGAGCCAACACTATCAACAGCAAATATTGTAGGTTACAGCTTACCCTTTTTGAAGATGAGATATTTACATTTATTGATATTTATTTTGTATCAAGCACTATGCTATGCATTACAGATATTGAGTGAATAAGGCATAGCCCCTGCATTTAAACACAGTATAATGTGAAGACAGAGTTGTAGGCAGATGTTTTTTATATAATGCAGTGCTTATATTAGAGGCATATTAACCATGTATCAGGACCCTCTGGAATAATACAAAGTAGGACACACATTATAGGCTGCAGAGTCATATATAGACCTATACGTGAATTCCAATATTTGTGCTTGCTTTTGGGAGGGTTGGGGGAGATAAAGATTACATAATTTCATTTAGCTTCAGTTTCCTACTTAATAAAATATCTCCATGGATTGTTGAGGGTATTAAATAAGATACTATATATGGAATCTCAGCACATGGACAATAGAAGCTATAATAAATTTTTCTCTATTGTTTTAGGCTATGGTTTCTAAAAAAGCACAAACAGTGAAGCATAGTGTATATATATATATATATGTATATATATATATATTTAGTATATGAGCTCATATGTGTGTATACATATATATATGAGCTCCAAAAATTCATGAACAATGAGATTAAAAGATAATGGAATTTTTCCATGAAATACACTGACACACATGTACACTCAGGTGACATTATGAATTACATATTAGACTGCTATTGCAAGGTTAGCAATTTGAAACCAGATGCTTCTCCTTGGGAGAAAGATGAAGGTTTTTACTCCTCTAAAGAGTGACAGCCTGGAAACCCACAGGGCAGTTCTATTCTGTCCTAAAGGTTTCCCACGAGCTGGATAGACTCGATGGCAGGAAGTCTTGTTCAGAGATAGAATGAGTAAATAAGAGAGTGAATTAGCCTGAAGAAATGACTAATATCAAGATTAGAACAAGTGTCAGGTCTCTAAGTCTTGTGTCAGGTGATTCATGGGTTGTGGAGGCTGCTGAATCCAAGATAAGCCAATAAGATGTCAAGCTACTGGCTCACAAGTTGCAGAGGCTGATGAATTTCTACAGAGAGCCAGAAATCAGGTAATGATGAGTTAGATGCAGGATCCAGAGCAAGCAGAAAAGCTTTGCCAGAATGTGTATGTATATATCTATGTATACATGCATTTTACACATATACATGTATATAGACATATATAAGATGAAACTCCTCTTACAACAAATTTGGTGATTACATCAGAACACATCATGGGGGGTACTTATATCATTATATAATAACCAAACTATATCAACCACTGAAAATCACAGCAAAGCCAAATTGGCACAGGACTTTAATTATAACATCTATTATTTTGAAGTATTTTATTCTACTCTAGAGGACAAGATATATAAAAGGGATAGATGCCCAACCATTCAAAACTTCCTATCCAGGCAACCTCATGCCAACAGGGTTTATAAGAAATTTAAATTTACGTTATTGTAATTGTTCTGCTGCTTTCTCTTTAAACAAGATAAAAAAAATCTTCCTTTGCACTACTACTTGTTCCTTTCAATATTTCCAAATAGCCTCATTTAGAAGATACTTGCATGTCTTACTTTATGAGTACATATTAGTAATAAAACACATTATGCAATTAGTAGGGTGTTGCTCATAGATTTAAGTGTCAAATTCGGTTAGTGGATCATAAAAGACACCAGCTTTGCTGGCTCTAGTAAATAAGAGTATTTGCTGATGGTGTTGATATAGTCAAAAGACTCTTGAGGCCTTTAAACTTGTCCAGAAATATTAATTCCAACACTGTAATAGTCTGATGTTACTGGATACAATAATAATAGGGGGAAATTAGCGTAGCTTTAAATGCACCTGATACATAGAATAGTCAATGCCATTTGTCATCAATTGCGTATGAGAGAGCAATAATATTGCTCCTCCAGAAGACTGGCTTCATGTGATGGTTGAAACACATTTGACCTAGTTATAATTATTGCTCCAGGGAAAATGAATCCAATAAAAGAATACTCTTCTTTTGGTGATATGGGAAATGAACTCTTAAGACTTAACAAAGTCACATAAAAATGTTTATATCACAACAAGAAAATTGAAATATAGATCATTCAACCAATGTTTTGCTACACAAGTATTAATCATTTAACCTCATTCATTCTTGATTTTTAGCTCTAATATTTAGACCAAAAACTTAGCTAAATGGGAGTATTTAGTAATGCCTTTATTCCATTCTGCCACTATCACTATAGTAGCGATATATGACATATATATCATTATGTCTGGAATGATAAGGAATCTGAGTGACAGAGAAAATATATTACTTGTCCAATAATACCAGGAAATAAATTACAGAATTCATATTCTAATTAAACCATGTCTGGCTCCAAGACTTGCTTTGTTCTACCTTATCATACTACTTCAACTCAATATTGTGTATTAAATTGGCACTATCTAAGCAATAAAATACATTGCAACTTAATAATTTTTATGGTAGCATGTTTGTCTGGTAGCATGTTTGTCTGATGATAGTCATATTTATTCACAATGTATAATTCTATCATATTCATCAACTGACAGCAATCATCATACTCACTAGCATGTGAAAGGGTGCTAGTCAGGGACTCCCCAAGAACATAAAAATTATGCCTAAAATAAATACCTTCTGCAAGCTAGAGGAGGCCACCGCAGATTTGTTAAATCAGTTCAAGCCCCTACAGCACTTAAAATTCAGCATCCCACAAACTCGACCCATCTTCTGTAACTCTGATCTTCCATCATCACAGACTACTAACCCATCCTTACTCCTCTTTTTTTGATACAGTGTGTTACTGTAGTACTGAATATTTTCCACTTTCTAGTCTCTTCTCTGCCTTGTGCTGTGTCCCCAGAAATCTATTCCATAGAGCAGGGGTGCTCAATACTTTGGTCACGATCTACTAGACAATTACAAATCTACTATGGGTAGATGACAGGGCATTAAAAAAATAGATGTAAGTCTATCATCAATCCTCTCACTTAATTGATATCCAGAACAGTCAATCAGTTGCAATCTTGGGTGTCAAACACATGTCCAAACCAAACGGACAGGCTAAGTTATTGCCAATTTTTAGACCTTGGTTTTTTTCTCTTAAATGTAAGAAAGAGTATTAAAATGAGTGGAGGAGGGGGACTCTGGGAAGATGGCCACCAGATAGGAAGCCCACGCCCGGAGCTCCTGGAGATCGGTGAGTGGGGGTGACATGGGGAAGGGTAGGGCTCTGAAATTGGGTTTTGTGACTCTGGGAATGCTCAGAGCCCTTCTCTGAACCAGGTGCAGGCGCAACTCCCACGCCCGCACAGACGCCCCCTGCACAGATGCTGCGGGTTCTTTGTGCTGGCGGGATCCAGGGCACCGCTCTGCGACCGGACCCTGAGATCTGGGACCCGCAGTTAATCAGTGCCCACACGCAATCGCTGACCAGTCCTCCCCACCCCAAGGTGCCTAGGGGACACCCCATGCAGACCCACACCTGTCGTTCCCCACCCGCAGGGACTCCTGTGTCCCCAGCACAACGGTGGGCCAGCCCTTCCCTCACCCCGGAGGCCTGCGCCCAGGCGCACCTTAAGGGTGCCACCACTGCTCAGGATAAGATCAAGCCATCCCCTAAACCCCAGCCTGCCCACCTGGGCCACACTTTCTAACAGTAGCAGAAGGAACGCCCACACTCTCCCACGGTCGCCGGCACTCCTCACAGACGCTGCCGGTTCAGGGCGCCAGCCCCAAGACCCGTGACAGAGAGGTCTGCTTTACATTGTCTCCTGGGTAAACAGCCAGCCGGTCCTCCCCACCCCAGAGTACTAGAGGATTTTTTCCCACCTACCTGTGGCAAGCACCACTAGCCAGGAACAGACCACCCAACTCCCACCCCATCCCCTAAACCCACTCCCCTGCTCAGCCAACACACTCCATCAGATCTGCAAGGCCTACCTGCAAACAGTTCCTGAGGGAAGCTATAATATAAGACCAGCCTCCTAAAGAGAGAACCCAGGGCCACAAAACACCAAGGAAAATGCCACCTAATATGAAACAGCTAGCAGCTTCCACAGTATCAAGAGAAACTGGATCTGATGCAAGAAGATCAGCTGTACCTAACAGCAGTCATAGAAAATGTGGAGATCGATCAACCACAGAAAGAAATCTTCAAGATGTTACTAACACGTATGCAGCTCTTGAGCGATGCATTAAAGAAGAAAGAAGAATTGATACAGGAGATAAAGGCCATGCACCACAGGAAAATCCAAGAACTAAAGAGTGAGCTAACAAAAACTAATAGTAAGCTCTCAGATTTTGGCCAGAGAATGGAGGAGGCAGAAAACAGGACGTGACCTAGAGGACTCACAAGTAGAAATTAATAAGTGGGAGAAAAAATCTAAGTCTATGAAAGAAGCAGAAGAAAATATTAGATACCTGGCTGATACTATGAAAAGAAGCAATATTAGGATTATCAGTCTGCCGGAGGATGAGGCATCAAGAAAACCAACATCCAAAATAGTGAGGGAGAACTTCCCTCACTTAATAAATGAGAGCCATATAACCATACAGGAGGCAGAAAGAACACCAGCTAGACTAAACCCCAAGAAGAATACACCAAGATATATAGTTGTTAAACAATCCAATTATGAGGAAAAAGAGAAAATTATGAGAGCAGCTAGGGAAAAAAGGGCAATCACATATAAAGGCAAACAGATAAGAATATGCTCGGACCTATCAACGGAAACTATGAAGAAGAGGAGAGAGTGGAGCAGCATATTCCGAAAATT
>PVJH01045497.1:0-12346 GCA_004026705.1 Nesogale talazaci
GCCAGTGGAATACTTTGTTCCATTTCTTGACTGATGCTTCCAGGAGCTTTGACTGTGGATCCATGAAAAGTGAAACACGTAAAAACTTTGCCTCTTTCTTCGTTTATTACGATGATGTCTACTGGTCCAGTGATGGGATTTTGGATTTCTTTATATGCAGTTGCAATTCATCCTGAAGGCTACAGTCTTTGATTTTCATCCGAAAATCCTTTAAGCACTCTTGACTTTCCGTTCGTTAACAAGGTTGGGTCACACTCCTATGTAGTTTGCAGGTTGTTAATGTTTGGGCCTAGCTGGAACCAGGCAACCCCTAGTTCCAACCTCTCAAGAAGACAAATGGCCTGTGGAACTTCAAAGTACCTGCCTCCAGCGTTTCACAAAGCTTATCTCTCTAGGCAGAACACAATATCCCTTCTCCCTAGTATTCTGGGAAGCAAGTTTATTAAGAACAAGCTGAGTTACTGAGAGGTCGTCTCTCGACCCGAAACTTGAAATCCCAGCACAAGGAAACCTCTTCTCCTTTTTGGCCCACATACCTTTAGCTCAAACTATATCTATATCTATATCTATAAATATCCCACCACCCTAGTACCAGGCACAACTTCCCCACCCTAAAGTTGTTAGGTCTTAGAACCCATCTAGGAATTCTTCTCTTTCCATGAAGTTCTTTTCTTTCACTTCTCATTCTTGTCTGACTCCTGTCTCTGTCCTGTGACTCCATCTCAACTTCTTCCAACTCTGAGGCCTAGAGATGTAGCTGTAGAGCAGCAGTTCTCAACCGCTGTCAAACAACAGGGGTCACCTAAGACCTCTTGAGAACACAAATATTTCACAATACATAATTACATATTGTTCTGCGATTAATCACTATGCTTTAATGATATTCAATTTGTAATGATGAAAATACATCTGGCACACCAGGTATTTACATTACAATTCATAACAATAGCAAAATTATAGTTATGTAGTAGCAATGAAGATCATTTTGTAGTTGGGGGTCACCACCACATGGAGAACTGTATTAAAGGGTGGTGGCCTTAGGAAGGTTGAGAGCAGCTGGTATAGAGGATTCCAATTTGGAGATCAGTCCGTTTTGACACTCCCCAGTGTCTGAGTCAACAATTGAAGCTGGAAAGAAGGAAATCCCACAATCATGCGGAAGTGGAGCCATGAGCAGATCATGTGCTAGATCCCTATCTAAAAAGGCAACAAAGGTTCCAGAAACTATAGCACTGAAACTGTGAGGGAGAGGAGAGGAACATTGCTAAGATCATGAGGCAGAGAAGCTGGTTTGCTGGCTTATGGTACAACCAGGGTCCAAAGGTCCATGTGTCTAGAGACAAGGGACTGGAATGGGGCGTGGCTGCTGTTGCTATGAACAAAGGACTCTGTCTTAACTTTTTTGGATTCTGATTTATGATACTTCGTTCATTTTCACAATAAACCCTACAGGTCACATAGGTCGTCTATGAGTTCTATAATAGACGATCAGATCCAACAGAGAAGGAGAGTGTCCTGGGAGGAACGGTAGGTGTCAGAATGGGGTGAAAAAGGACGGAGGGTGGGGCATGTCTGACATCTGCCATGTGGCAAGTCGTTTTGAGCTGTTGTGGCTTTGGAGTCTCTGACAGATGTCACCCTCACAGTGTTTTCTTAATGAGACTGTAAATATTTACTGTAGCAGAAAGTGATAACTTTGTCCCAAGGTTAGTTTGAATGGTAGCCTAACACTTAGCCAACACTTGTCCTTCCTGGCACTTGAATCACAGCTTTATCTACTAATGATAATGCAATTGATTTACATGTATTTACAAGTCATTGGCCTTTGAACTAATGAGCTGTGGAAATTGTTATTAGGTCTAGTGTAATGAGTGTCCTAGTCTGTGCATGGAGCCAAGAGTTAACACATTTGGATGCCAACTGAAAGGAAGGAGGTTCTACTTTCCCTAGAGTCACCTTGGGCAAAATGGTCTAGGCATCTCCTGTGGAGAATAAGTTCTACTCTGACCCATACTGGGTACCTTGACACGGGAAGAAGTCAATGGCAATTGGTTTTCTACTGGGTTTAGTTATGGAAGTAACAGAGTGGCCAGTCCAAATAAATAAACGAACCCTGGTGGTCTAGTGAGTTACATGATGGGCCACTGACCATAAGCTCAACAGTTCTAAATTATCTCCTAGGGAGAAATATGAGACTTTATGCTCCTGTAAAGATATACAGCCTAAAAAAAAGATGTACAGACTTGAGGGAGTACTTGAATAGAGGGCTATGGTCTAGCTGCTATCTTAATGCTAAACATATAGACATATGCACAGATCTGTTACCCCATCATCAAACAAATATATTTACATATGTACATGCCTGTATTTATGCCCTTGGCCTCCTCATTCTTTCCTTTATTTCCTTTTATTTTCCTCTTGTTCCACTATCGTGCTCAGCCTTCCTTGGGGTTACAGTAATTTCTCTCAGTTGCATTGCCCTTGATCAAACCCTATCAGGCCTCCTATATCCTCCTTACCATCTATTTTGAACCACTTGGTGTTCCCTTGCCCCTGGATGTATTAACACCCACTACCTTTACCCCACCTCCTCCTCTACCATGTCCCCCTGGAATTGTCAGTCCTGTCATATTCTTTTGCAGTTTGTTTATCCTGACTGTCTTATTTAGGTAGACCTGCAATGATAATATTATGCCCCAAAACAAGGCAATAAAAGAAAACAAAACAGCAACAATAAAACCAACGACAAAAGAGAAAAAGCGTGTAAATAGTTCAAGAGCTGTTTGTTGACCTTTTGGAGTATTTTCTGTTCCAGTCTGTTGGGGTGCTATGCCATGACCCCAGAGTCTATTTTTGGTATTCCCTGGGGACTTCATTGCGCTCTTCCCCTGGCTGTTCGGTTGCACGCCTTTACTGTTTCCCCTGGGTGTGGTGAGGTCAGATCAGGTGCAATTCTCACACTGCGTCTCCAGTGTTGTCTCCAGTAACACTGAAGGTAGGGAGCGGTGTCGTGTCTCAGGGAACGGACAGCGGAAAAGTGGGTGAAGGGAGACAGCAGACAATGTAAGACATGGAAAATAATAATAATTTATAAATTATCAAGGTTTCCTGAGAGAGGGAGGGAAGAAGAGTGGAGGAGGGGAGAGTGAGGAGCTGATCCCAAGGACTCCAGTATTAGGAAAATATTTTGAGAATGATGATGGCGACAAATGTACAAATGTGCTTGACACAATGAATGGATGGATTGTGATAAGAGTTGTACAAGCTCCCTATTAAATGATTAAAAAAAGATACTCAGTCTCAGAAACCCATAAGGACAGTTCTACTCTGTCCTACAAGGTAGCAATGAGACCAACTCACTGGCAGTGAAAATGGGTGAGCAGAGCATACAGAATGGGGAGAGGAGGGGATGATTCAGATTTGGGCAACCCAGTTATTAGGAATATAGACACAAGCTATATATCAACCCAGAATCAGAACCTGACAGATGCTGGCATTCTAGAAACAGACCTAGCTCTCCATCAATGAGACACAGAGAAGGTGAAGGGAAACAAAAGCAAAACTTGAGAATTCAGAATAAACATATGGAGAGAAGCCCAAACAGAGGTGAAGTTGGATTGAGACCCAAAGAAGTTATCATTCTAGATCAGACCCCTTCTCCCACCTCACCCTCCCTAATAAAATGTGCCATTTTCTCCTTAGCCAGGCTAATCTGAACCCCGCAGAGGAAAATGCATGGATGTCAAACTTCTTCTCATGAATTTCAATTTTATAACATTTTTCTTCATCCTATGTAAAATTTCCCTTAGAATGTTATAATCTTTCAGCTCGGGCACATTCATACTGATTATTTAACCTTGGCTAATTTCTTGAATACTTCCCTCCGAAGCTCCTGCATACGTTCAGTAATAACATAGCCTTTCAAGTGGAGTAATCAAGATTTCTTGTGATATGACATCTCTTTTCACTTGCTCCACGTCTTTTCATTATTTTACTCCCCCCTCCTTTCTTTCCTTTTTTTTTCTTCTTCTTTTAGTAGGTGGGAGCTGAGTATTTAAATTGAACATCAGCAATGAAAAAAGGCTTAAATTTGGGCTGGAACAAATGCGTACGTGCCTTAATCTTCAAAGAACAATGAAAAACATCCTGAATTGTCTAAAACGATGTAAGAAATGTGATGAGAGGGCGGGAGCTGGATGGAGTTGAAAATCTTAGTTTTTTTTTTTTTAAACTTTATTCCTGTTTGACCTTGGGGAAATTTTTTAATGGAAACAAAGTTTGTCCTTTTCACATAGCTTATCATTCTGAGTGTACCAATAGCAGCATGCTCATCAGATGTTCTCCCACAGTTGTGTGAAGGGTTAAAAAATGACATAACTGCCTCCAGGGCATTCTGGGAAATAGGATTGTAGACCCATACAGGGAGTTGTAGGTGTTGTTGAGTCAAGTTTGACTAATTGCAAGCCTGTGTGACAGAGTAGACCTGACCCTTTGTGTCTCTAGACTGTATTCCTGGTAACAGTAGATCACCAGATCTTTTCCCCATCAAGTCACTGGGTAGATATCAACCATGAATCTTTGGTTTGCCATCTGGACACTTAATAATTATATCATAGAGACTTTTTGGACCTACACATTATCTATCTATCTATCTATCTATCTATCTATCTATCTATCTATCTAATCTATCATCTATCTATCTATCCTCTATCTATCTATCATCTATCATCTATCTCTCTATCATCTATCTCTCTATCATCTATCTATCTATCTATCTATCTATCTATCTATCTATCATCATCATCATCATCATCCAGCTCTATCTCTGTCATTTCACTAGTAGGAAGGACTAATAAAAGGTAGATGATATTAAAGAAAATGTAGTTTTGGCAAAATGAAATTATTTGGTATGGCTCTTCTAGCGACAAAATGATTTTTGACTTGTAGTGTGATAGGGTGAGAGTGCTCTGTGGGCATTTCTGAGAACTAAAGGAGCTGTGTTACACTGGAATAAGCAGAGTAAAGGTTCAAGATTATAGGATTGAGAGGTTGAGGACCACAGAGATATGGGACTTCTGACCCAGCTTAGAAGATATGTAGTTGTGGACACAGGACTGTATTCCAAATGTTTTCTCTTACGAACTTGTGGTAACCTGTTAACTTCCTTAATAACACTTCCCATAACCATGAGTATTGTTTGTGAGTTCTGTGTGGGTTTTGTAAAGGATTGTCAACCCTAGAAAAGAAGTAGAGGGAAGTGGGGGGACGGTTGGTGTCAGAATAAGGTATACAAGTTTGGATGGTGGAAACATGACCTGCTTCTGTCTAAGAGGAGTCATCCTTACGAAGATGTGAAGTTTGATTCTACCTTCTGAAGTTGGAGGAGGTCAGCTAGGGTTTCTAGGACATCCCATCTATGGTGATAACGTTCAAGTATAGGCATGCTGATAGAGATAGAAAAGCCGCAGTGTCAGGAGTGATGTACAGAGAAAGTCCCGTTCCAGCATGACCACGGGAAGTGTGGGGACAAAAGCAAAGCAGGTATCAAGCTTGGTTTCAGGACATTCTGCAGTATCCATCCTTAGTAATAAAGCTATCCTTCTGCCTGAGTCAAAGGCTTATTCTATGCATCTGGTTAAATTACCCATTCATCTACCAATATCTCCATCTATTCTTCCATCCATCCATTCCTTGATCCATCCACTGCCACATCCTCCCCCACCCAATATGTATTGATTTTTTTCTTAAAAAAAAAACCCAAACCATTGAGGATACAATCTGGACAAACTGACTCAGTTCCTGTCTTCTTTGAGTTTCATGCCTAGTCAGACCTCAAGAGTTATTAGTATTGCAATGGCATAATTATACAAATATAATTGAGATATAGGCTATGAAGAAAATGTATTGGGGACTCTAATAATATTGAAATAGAGAGCTCACCTAATTTTACCCAAGGAGTCAATGCTTTATCTGACAAGTGGGTGAGCACTGAGCGGGTGAAGGGATATGTGAGGACCATCTTGGGTACAAGATGTGATGTGGGAGGGGTCTACGTCTGGTTGTCCAGCTCCCCATTTGCATGAGGCATAATTGTTGGAATAAGATCCAGCAGTAGAGTGAATGACTAGAAACCAGATGGGAAAGATGGGCAGACCCTGCAGGTTTTTGCCTTTGTCTTAAGAATAGAGGTAGATGATGACACCATTAGGGATAATTTGATAATTGTGTTTGAATTCTGAAATCATCATTGACTTTAAAGAGGCCTGAGCTGATACCAAGGGCTCAAGTAGAAAGCAAATGTTTTGAGAATGATGATGGCAACAAATGTTCAAATGTGCTTGACACAATGGATGGATGTATGGATTGGGGTAAGAGTTGTATGAGTCCCCCATTAAAATGATTTTTTAAAAAGAAACTTAACAGGGACACCAAGTTGTGGAAGACTCGGTTAGCCTTAGGGATGGTACCTGTGGACACACCATTAGTAAATAATGCCTTGGAACTAGAACTCAAAGCTTGAAGGAGGATTAAGCTAGCAAACATGCTATAAATGGGATGGGGGTGATAAAAAGACTTCCCCTAATCCTGATCCATATTAAAAGAACATGGTCATTATTATTCTCAGGACTGAAGACAGCATAATGTGCCAAACACCAACTCTGCATTAGTGCCATCTATCCTCCATGTCTAGAAACTGTTGTCATGCACCAAGACCTCACAGTGCTCCAGGAGCTCTACAACTTTTTGAAACATTCACCCAACAGTCTTCATGAGTAGGCCTCACCATGCCCAGGTATCTCATGCCCTGTTAGGGGCATGGGCATCTGGATTTGCTCAGCTGGAATGCCCTACATTGGTATTTGCACTTAGATTCTATTTTATTCTGGAGCCAAGGCCCTTTCAGTATAAGCCCTCAGCAATGTGGGAAAGTAAATACCCAGCTATGTGCCTGTGCACTCAGGCACCTACTGCAAAGAAGGGTCCTGGCTGCACCCAGAGGTAGGTCATCCCCGAAGACTTCAGGGATAAGAAGTATTGGTCTTTGACTTTTCTCTGACTTCTCAAGCAGCAGAGATAGTAATTAGATTTTGAGTAATACCACTTTCAACCACATTCTAATTGTTAAAAATTATATAATCAAAATTGCCATTAAATTAAGCTTGTATCATTATTGGCATAATTAGGTCTAAAAGACAGAGTTCTAATTAGGTCTTCTATTCTCCCATCTCTCTCTGCCTCCCTCTCTAATCTCGATGCGTTTCCTCCTTTCTCTTTCTTCTCTCCCTGGTGTTTATTGGTAGTCACGGTCTTGCTGGTAAATCTCCTTCTCCCTTCTATTCCTCATCCCGACATAATCACCTCTTTTGTCTCCTGTATACAAGAGGAAAGAGGAGTCATATTGAACAACTCCCTAGCAGTCAGAATCAACTTGGTGGCAGTGGGGCTTTGGGTATATGTGAGGGGTGTGTGCGTGTGTGTGTGTGTGTGTGTGTATTGTGGGCTAGTTCAGGTTTGTTTTGTGTATAGGAAAACAAATCTAGTGACACTCACATATGTGTAAGAAAGAGCTTTATATCAAGAAATAATTATATATCAAGAAAACATCCCAGCCAATCCAATGCAAATCCGTAAGTCTGATACTAGTTGTGACAGTCATATACTCATGTCAGTTTCATGATTGGGAGTGTAAGGGTGGTGTCTAGCCTGCCAATGTAGAGATATCCAATGACACCTTTGTGTTGGCATGGCTTTCCCTGAGAATTCTGGGAAATCTCGTGATATTTCCCCCATGGGTGTGAGAGACTTATAGCTGAGTTCTTGGGGGACATTACAGCTGAAAAGACATAAGGCGGGCTCCCTGTGAGACATCTGGAGGAGAGGTCACATGGGCTTACCCTGATGGAACCAGACTTGTGAAGCCTGAAAAGTCAAATGGAGACTCCTGCCAGTGCTGAGATGCTGAGAAGCCCCAAAGTGGCCCCTGTTAGTGCTGAGATGCTTCTACTACCACTGGATACACAAAACTCTGCATCCACTGGCTTGTGATTGTCCTGGTGTTGTTGCATGTGATTCATGAATCTGAAGAGGACTTATGGATTGATATTGGACATATGAGTTAATAGTGGACTTATGAACTTGGACTGGACTGGGTTGTGATGCTTTCTCAATGTCCCATTCCTCTTGTATATAAACCTCTCATATATATATATATATATATGTTTTTGTTTCTTTAGTTCTACCCACACTAACACACTAGTCCATAGGTCCCTCTTCAGATTCATGCAGTCACATGCACTGATGCAAGGTGCAGGAAGATCACAGGCCTGTGTGTGCAAAGTTGTGTGAATTAAAAGCTGGTGGAAAGATCCCAGGACTCTGACAGTTCTCCGGGTCGCTAGCAAGCAGGAAGGTGAAGGCAGATAGCGAGGCCAACCGCCAGAGCGCTACATATCTTGGTTGTTCTCCAAGAGAGAACATCAGGTTGTGATCTGACTGACAGACTGGAATCCACACATATCTTCTTACAGGTGCCAGGTTGGCCCATAAAACCTCATGATCAGTATGTGTGTGTTTGTGTGTGTGTGTGTGTGTGTGATAGTCCATTAATATGGCTTCTCAAACCACCATCCCCCATAGCCTCTGCTTGTAGTTGTAATCCCATGTTGGAGGGAATTCTGTTAGGAAATTGAGGTGAATATAATATAATCCTTAAATATAATCTTACTAGTCAGTGTGGCTTAAGTCATTCCCCTTGGTTTTACTTGTGGTTATGGTCTGCTGAAAGACAAAACAACACCTCCATCAAAGCCATTCCTCCACATATAAGAAGCATCCCAGAGGCAAGAACACAGAGAAAAGCCCCAGGAAATGTTTCTGTAAGAAGTGGAGCATGTCTGAGATCTCTTTTTAAGGAGTTAGAGGCCCAGATCAAAGGCACCAGAGGTTGCTGCTTGGAGACTTAGGGCAGACCAAAGGAGACAGGCTGAGACTACAAGCAGACTCAAGGAGATGATAAAAAACAAAGAATGGTGTTGAAACAATGGAACGCAGAGGCTGGGCACTGAGACCTGGATATTTGGCCAAGGAGGCTGCAGCCCAGTGATGATGTCAGTGAGAAGCTGAGGACTAGAGAGAGACTTGTCTCCAGGCTGAGGAGGTGCTTCTGATGTAGACCAGTGGCTGTATCCTTACCATTTACCGATGTTAGATGTGTAACCCGTTAACTTCTGTACCTGTTAAGTGCCTATCCTTGTCAGTTGCATCTCATACTGACCCGTTGTTCAAAAAAACAAAAAAAGGGTGGTCTCCACCATCCTCACAATTGTGTTTGAGGTTGTTGTTGAAGCCACTGTGCCAATTTCTCTGGTTAAGGGGTTTTTCCTTTTTTTTTTCCCTTCTATACTACCAATCATGATGTCCTTCTTCAGGAACTGATCTCTTCTGATAACATGTCCAGAGTATATGAGATGAAGGCTCACCATTCTTGCTTCTAAGGATATTCAAGGCAGTACGTCTTCCTTGGCAGTACTGTTTGCTGATTTTTATTTGGTCATCCAGGATGCTTTCAATGTCCTCTGCCAGCACCCAAATTCACATGTATTAATGTATCGAAGGTCTTCCTGTTTAAATTGCAATTTTTACAGCCACCTGAGGATTGAAAATACCAAGGCTTGAGGTCAGCTGCACCATGGTTCTCAAGGTGACATCCTGGCTTTTCAGCACTTCAAAGAGATCTTGTGTAGTCAGTTTGTCCAATGCAGTGCATCACTTGACTCTTCACTGCTGTTTCCATGAGCATTGATTTGGATGTAAGAAAATAGAATCCTTCCCTAAACTCTCCTCCCTCCTTAATCAGTAATATTTCATTCCCACCCCATCTCACCCCTAAAACCGTAGTATTGTCCGTGAATTCTGTCACTATTATAATGAGTTAGCAAGCCTAACATAGACGCAGAGTGCTATGGGAAGGACTTCTGTCAGAGTTGGCAAAGAAAGAGGAAGGGTGGAGGTATGTTTAACCTCTAGCCTGGGGCATAGACTAGCGAGTGTTTTCAGTCCTACAAATCACTAAGCAGTAAAGACTCTGTTCCTGGTTTATGGTAACCTGTTACCTTCTGTCATTGGTGTCAAATGGCCAATCTGTCAGTTCCCGTGCTATCGTCAGCTAGTTGAAATATTTCGATTGCTACTCCATCAGTTCCCGAAGCCTTCAGTTCAGCATGGACTTCTTCCTTCAATGTTGTTGGTTGTTGAGCATATGTGGCTTTGGAAATGGTGGAATGTGGACTATTCCATTTTGGTCTAGACATTGTGTCCATTTGGTCTACCTGTTGTTTCTCAGCTTGTCACATTGTGATGGCTTGCAGGCTCCTACCAGGCTCATACCAGGAAGAAGTAATAAACTGCCAATTTCGGAAAGATTAACCACAGAAAAATCTAATGACTAGAAGCACCACATGATCCAACCCTCCAAGTCTTAGGTATACTCATATGCCCTGAAGAAATAAGAGTTATGACTTATGACTAGGTAGAAGAACACCTGTGCTCATTGAAACTATTCACAGTAGCAAAACACACAGCAGCAACCTATTTTCCCATTAACAGATGAATAAATTGTGGTACAAATATTAAATAGAAGACTAACAATAAATCTGCAAAACATCTCACAGCATAGATGAACCTGAAAAGCATGTTGCATGAAAAAACGTTAATCACAAAAGGACAAATATTGTATGAGACAACTCCTATTTTAAAAAGTCAAGAACAGTTTTACATGCATAAAGAAACTTTCTTTGATGGTTTCCAGGGATAAAAATGAGCGTGTGGTGGTGGTGGAAATCACTAACTGGATAGAAGATACATTTGAACTTTTTCAAAGAGAAAAACAATCACAGTGTGTGAGACGTCAGCACAATGTAAAGGAAGGCTCCTGAATTATAGAAAGGTGAGAAAGAGCCGAGCCCCGGTGGCGTAGTGGTTGTGCGCGGGACTGCGGCCCACTGGGATGGAGGTTCAATTCCAGCTCCACAGGAGCAAAGGCTGAGCCTCCTACTCCCACCACCAGAGGGCAGTGATGTCTAAAAAAATAAATTGAAAAAAATTAAGAAAGGTGAGAAGGATGAAAGGTAACAAAGGGTAATCATACTGCATGTGTAATCCTGCCACCAACAGCACAAATGACACCAATTGCAACCAATAATGTACAAATGTGTGTGTAAGTTGTTCTGTAAACTCAGCAGGGATGAAAGGACATATGGAACTATAACACATCTTGTGTTGTTTATATATATATGTAACTTTTACAAATATGTATATGTATAGACATAATACCATATGTATTATGGTATTATGTGCACATATGTATACACATATATATTCCAAAGGACTAATGATTCATGTGAAGCATGGCCTCCTCTTGCTTTAGATCAGAAAAACTAAATGGTATTCAGCTACCACTACCAATGAAATGGTAGTAGATGGAGTTACTGGATAGAGCAGGAGAAAACGTTAGACCAAAGTTCAAGTTCAGATAGAGGATCAGATTTAACAATCGGAGAGAGGCTGTTACAGCCCCCTGAATTATGTCCCTTCTAAATTGTTGGGAGGTTCTAGCTAATCAATTTCTTGAGAACAATGAATTCCCTACCAAGGGCTTAAGATTCTATTTAAGCTTATTGTAAAATATCACCAATTACTTCCTGCTGATGTTTCCTCTATTCTCTAGAAAGACCTCTTGGAAAGGTGAGTAACTTTTGATACTTGATATCTCACTGCCATGGAGTTGGTGCTCATTCTTGGTAGTCCAATAGAACAGTCCAGTAGAACAGCTCTGTGAACTTCAGTGACTGGAACTTTCTTTTTTAATCCTTCAACATTTTCTACATGCATATTTCAACGTCATTGATTATAGTATACTCTGTTATGCAACCACCATCAATATTCTTTTCCAAATTATTCCAGCACCATTAACATAAATTGGATGCCCCCTAAGCAAAAACTCTTCCTTCTTCACCCATGGAAGTCATCAGTCAACTCCGGATTCTTTTTTTTTTTTTTTTAAGAAGTAGTAATAGTGGTTTTCTTGATAAAAAAATACACTTCCATTGTTAAGTCACTTTTTAAAAGAGTTGTATAAACATCTTCGCGATCAGTTTTAGTCTCTCCTGCCCCCTTCTGCATTCATTGCTTGTTTCCCCATTCAAGACTGTAACTTTTTATTGAAGTAGAAATCCCCGTCTTTCTCCCACAGAATGGCTGTTAGTTTTTGAACTGCTTACCTTGGGCACATCAGGTAACTGCATAACCACTAGGCCACCAGGTTTCCTCTAGGATCTTTTAAGGGACT
>PVJH01045498.1:0-12274 GCA_004026705.1 Nesogale talazaci
TCTGCTCTCACCTGACAGAGCATCCTTAACCCAAGGAACAACTTAGGGATGGTTGCCACAGGACCAAGTGGTGCCTCATCAACCCACAGAAAGCTTGCCCTTTCCTCCTCCCTCGCTATGCCCAGCTGGCCTGCCATGGAGTGTACCAGGAAGGGGTGAGAACTGAGGCTCTCTGGGATTCTCAGCATCTGACCTTGGAGGCCAGGACACTGTGGCCACCCAACAGCTATTTTGGGTCACGTCTCAGGCCCTGCTTTCTCTGGAACAGGCTTCCGGCTGCCCAGCACAGCTGTTGCTGCCTTCTCCCTGCCTTTGTCAAGCGCCTCAGCCCCCCCAACTTAGATGATGGGGTTCTCCTGATTGAGCTGCCTTGGCCCCTCCGCAACACAAGAAGTGTTAGAGGGTGTACGCTGTGAGGAGACCTCCGGGGCCAAATTATGGGAGCAGAGCAAGTTGAGTGAATGGCCCCCTTCTTGTGGGAAAGGTCTCCCTGGAGCTGCTTCCCTGTCTGCGGGCTGGAAGGGTGACCTTATAAACCTTTCACTGTTGGCTGCGGGGAGTGGCAGCTGTGTGGGCCTGCCCGGGATCAGCAGCGCAAGCTCCAGGTCCTCCCTTGGGCACGCAGGGCTCAGCTGGGATTAACCCATGGTCTGGCAAGCCAATGCCTGCTGGCACGGCAGAGGGTCAAGAAAGGGACAAAGATGGGGAGGGGGGGTGCCCCATCTTCCCAGGTTCCAGACCTGAGCCTGGGAGTCTCAAACTCCACCAGGAGAATCCTCTCCTTTGTTTTGAAAAGAGACCTGGTCCTGGGTCAGATGTCCTGAGTTGACATCTGGCTGTGTGACCTGAGGCAAGTTCACCTCTCTGAATCTTGGTCTCCTTTCCTGTCCTGTGCTCAGTGGGCCTCTAAGGGCTCTTAAGCTCAGGGGGCTTTTTCTTGACCACCTCCCGCAAGTCGGCTTCCCCCCCTCTCCTGTTCCTTTGTAGGCCCCGGAAGTACTCCCACATATCATATCAAACGAGTTAAAACAGCCCACCTGAACTATTATCTGTGGTAGACTTTCGGTGGTGGTGGTAGACTTTTTGAAAGGCTTTTGAGCACGCTGCTTTGCGTGGTTTGCTTGGCTATAAGTAACTTTTGTGAATTGTGAGCAGGGCTGATTTTTCAGTGCACGTGTATATAGTGGGAATTCTTGGCAAGTACGAAAAGCTACATAACATTTCTGAACAGCGGGGGCATCGCTACACCCTTGGCAGCCATGGCAGGAATATTTGCCCCACAGAAAGCAGCTCACCCTACGTCCCGTGTAATGGTCATGCTTGGGCCCTCCTCGCCCCAAGACTTGCCCTCCCACCACGGGAGTAGAGGATGGGAGGTGGATTTGGGGGCGGGGGGGTGGGCGCAGCCAGAAGAAGGTGCAGCAGGGAGGGTTCAGGAGGACCCAAGACTCAGCTGTCGGGGACAAAGCACCCCCACTGCAAGGGGTTGCCCGCTTAACAAAGTGAGCGTGGCGGCCTTGGCCTCAGCGTGCCCACAGGTGTTGTCTCAGCCCTCCAGACCCAAGTCCAACTCACTGCCCTCGAGTGGACGCCGGCTGGCTCCAGGCCACCCTCTAGGACAGTGCAGAACGGCCCCGTGAGTTTCCCAGACTAACTCTTTTTGCTGTCTTGCTTTGATCATTTTATTGGGGCCCTTATAGCATTCCACACATCACTTGTCTCAAGCATACCTGTACATATGATGCCAACAAGATTTTCTAAGCATTGACTTCTTTTTGAGCCCTTGGTACCAGCAACTGTTTTTTTCCCTCCCTCCTATCTTCGTGACCCCTTGATAAATTATAAATCATTATGGTTTTCATATCTCACATGTCTGCCTTGACCCACGTTCCACATTTCTGTTGTTCATCCCACCCCCACCCCCTCAGGGGGTGAGGATTATACATAGGTCATTGCAATTGGTGCCCCCCTTTCTCTCTTCCTCTCCTTACTGCTACCCTCCTGGTAATGTCTCTCTCCTTTCTATTCCTGAGGGGTTTATCTGACCTGGATTCTGTGTCTCATGAGCTCTCTTTTATACCAGTGTACATGCTCCAGTCTAGCCAGAACTGGAAGTCAGGAGTGGGGTCATGGGGTCATGATTAGTGGCAGATGAGGAAGTCTCAAAGAACCAGTGGAATATTGTGTGTTTCATC
The DNA here is from genome assembly GCA_004026705.1 of Nesogale talazaci. Lineage (NCBI taxonomy): Eukaryota > Metazoa > Chordata > Mammalia > Afrosoricida > Tenrecidae > Nesogale > Nesogale talazaci. Next base: position 2,196 of record PVJH01045498.1, read on the forward strand.
GGTGCTATACTGTGCCCTGGTTGACTCATCCCTTCCTGTGACCCTTCTGTAAGGGGATGTCCTTTTGTCCACCAATGGATTTTGGATCTCTGCTCTGAACCTTCTCATTCTCAATAAGATTTTTTGTTTTGTTTTGTTTTGCTTTGAGTCTTCTGGTGCCTGTTATCTGATTCTGTCTGCATCTCATGATCGCACAAGTGGGTGTGCTTCTTCCATGTGGGTTTGTCACTTCTCCACTAGATGGCTGCTTGTTTAACTTCAAGCTTTTAAGACCCCAGAAACGATATCTTTTGATAGCCAGGCACCATCAGGTGTCTTCTCCACATTTGCTTACGCACCCATTTTTGTCTTTAGCAATCATGTCAGGACGGTGAGTACTACAGAATGTCAGGTTGCTAGAACAAAGTGTTCTGGTGTTGAGGGAGGGCTTGAGTAGAGGTCCAGAGGCCATCCACTTCCTCAATGTATTGCCAAATGCCTATAGGCCAATACCTCTATTTTTATGGATTAACATATTTACATAAGTGCACACCTATGTTTATGCTTCTATCCATAGCTTTGCTTCCTAGATATTTCCTCTGTTTTACCTTCCTCCTGCCCCACCAGCATGCTTGCCCTCCTTCTGACCTTTAATAATTTCTCTCAGCTAGATGATTGTTGCTCTAGTACCATTGGAATATTTATGGCCTCCTTGGTGTTGCTTTTAATTTCCTAGTAGTCCGCCTGTTTATGGCATAGTTTGTTTACCACTCCTTTATCCCAACACCTCTCTCTCCAGGTTCTCTGAAACCATCAGTCTTACTGCTTTCTGCTCTGTCTTGCTTCCCGTGCCTATCTTATATAGGTAGACAAAACATCAAAAAATAAAACAAAACAGTCAAAACAAAAAGAAAACAAAAGATGGAATAAAAAGAGGGGGAAAACTAGCAAAAAAAGAAAGAAAGAAAAAGCTTACTTAATTCCAGGTCTGCTTGTTGACCTTTATGATTATCCCTCACCGGTCCTGGGGGGTTACTGGAACTGGCCCCTCTCAGTCTAAAGTCTATTTGGAGACTCCTCAGGGGGTTGTGGCTTTGCTTGGCTCCCATTCCTGATATGTTTTGTTCCCTTTTTGGTTCGTCCCGTTGTGGGGGTGGTCAGGCTGGCTACACTCCCGCCGTGTGTCCCCAGTATTGTCCTCTGTCTCAGTATGCTCCAGGGAGGGGACATTGTGTTTGGAGCTATTGTCAGCCACACAGTCCTCTCTGTACCTTAGCAGCTCTGTGCAGGGACATCATCCTCAGGGCTTGGTGTACCAGTCTGAGCTCTAGACCCCATCTCCCTCTTTTTCCTTCTTGGTTTGCTTCTCTATGGGTGTGGCATGCAGGCCCCTCTCCCCAATCTGTAGCTTTAGTGTGTCTTCTGTAGCACATTCTTCTGGGGATGAGGGTGGGAGTCTGGCTCTGATTGGGGCCAATCCTGTAACTCTTCTTTCTTCTTCTTTTTTTTCCCCCCTGTAACTCTTAACAGGAATAGAAAGCACCATCTTTTCTCCTGTGGAGTGGCTGGTGGTTTTGAACTGATGATCTTGCAGTTAGCAGCCCAACTTATAACCACTACATCACCATTCAGATCCACCAAATCTGTGTTATGCAGATCTCTGTGTGTGTACACACATATATATAAAAAGTTTATGCATATATATAAGTTTATATATTTACATATATAGAAGTTTATACAGCATGAAGGAATATAACAGCTAATTAGTTCACATAGCAGTACAGAAGGCTCAGACCAACTCACTTTTGTGGAAACCTTAATGTGCTGGAAGTCCTTCAACTCATGAGGGCTGCTGAGTTCAAGGTCAGGGAAGCAGACAGCTGAGTCTTCCCTTGGCAATGCAGGCAGCAAATAGCAGGATGGGTCACCAACAGTCAGTAGCCTAGGAGCTTTGCGAAGCAGGCCTGGATGGGGTCTCGCACTCAGGCAATGCAAGGCAACAGGATCCACCACACTCCAGCTCAAGTGATGTACACACCAGCAGCATGGACAAAGCAGGTCTCAAAGGGGCCTCAAGCTCTAGTGACATGATCCCCAGATTGGCTTGTCCCACAGAGTGTGTAGCTCACAAATTGAGGTGGAGAACTAGCTAAGGCAGCCGCTGCGTGCTGATCCAGTCACTAGAGAGGAAGGGAGTGAGGGCAAGCCTTGCTAAGCCATTTACCTCTTTGTCCTCTAATCAAACAGCAACCTGATTAATCCCTCACGTTCCTATTGGCCAGGTTGGCACAATAGATCTACCTATCACAGTCCATCCCTTGCCAACTTGGCACCTGAACACAATTCTTTAGCCATCTGTCGTCACCAGACATTAATGAAATCACACTCACACCAAACAACATACATCTATTATACATCTTAGTGAAAACCCCCTGAATCTAATTGTATCTGGTACATCATACATGAACAAAGGAAAGATATTCAATGAGCACACATAAAGAAGATAAACTGACAATCACAAACCTCAATCTTGCCTTGATCACATGGTTGTAACTGATAGGTAGAACTACCTTCTTCTACTACCTATTCTGTATTACCTTTGCCCTTGACCAGCACCTCAGCTGGCCTTGGTTCTTTGCCTGGTGGGGTGGCCCAGACCTTCACTCCTGAGGGTTCCAGGTCATTGGATGTCCTGTCAAGATTGATTTGCTGCAGTGTACTTTGCTCACAAACATGGTAATACTAAGATCTAACCAATGAGTTCTCCTGAATTCCAGACATATTTTTCTTCATCTCCATTATGTAGCACCAGTCCAATTTCTCCTTGGTAATCAGGATCAATTACACCATTCAGTACAATGACACCCTTCCTGACCTGTTGATCCAAAGGCATGAGAAGCCTGACTTGATCAGGAGGCATTCTCAGCTGTCAGTTTGGTGGAATCCATGCTGTGTTTTCAGGTGGAAGAGTACTTTCCTTTGGGACCAGGACTTCCAGGCCTGAAACACATAGGGTTTCTGGGACAGGAAGCAAAAATATTGCAAGTGGATCACTGGGAGTGATAGTGACTGGTGCCACTCCAGCTTCCACCCTGTGGTTCCTGGACCCATGAATTTTGGCTATTGGAGACACAGCATCATATATTGGCCACTGTTAGAACATATGCAGCCTCCTGGAAAATATTGTTCCAGCCCTGCAAGTTGTTGCCACCTAGCTGGTGCTGTAATTGAGCCTGGAGGAGGCCATTCCATCTGGTTCAGCTGGTTCAGGATGATAAGGAACATGATATGACAGTGGGTTGCATGGGCATGGTCCCATTGCTGCACTGCATTTGCTGTGGAGTTCCTTGATCTGAAGCCATGCCATGCAGATGGACGAGGCATTCTATAAGTTCATGCATGGTAGTTTTGGCAGAAGCATTGCATGCAGGGAAGTCAAGTCCAGAGTCGGTGTCTATTCCAGTAAGAACTAAATGCTGCCCCCTCCATGACGGAAGTGATCCTATGTAATCAACCTGCCACCATGTTGCCAGGTGATGTCCCCAAGGAATGGTCCCGTATTTTGGACTCAGTGGTGACTTCTGCTGCTGGCAGATGGGGCACTCAGCTGTGGAAATGATCAAGTCAGCCTTGGTGGGTGGAAGTCCATGTTATGCTCATGTATAGCCTTCATTCCCTGCCACCATGTGCACTTTGTTCATGTGCCATTGGGTGATAACAGGACTGGCAGAGGAAGGAGGAGGGCCAGTCTCCACAGTGCGTGTCATCTTATCACTTGATTGTTAAAGTCCTCCTCTTCGGAGGGAACCCTTTGGTGAGCATTCACACGAGACACTATTACCTTTACTTTCTTGGCCCATTCAGAGAGGCCCATCCACATACCTCTTCCCCACACCTCCTTGCCAAAAAATTTTCAATCATTTTCCTTCCAATTCTCTGGCCATCCAGCCAAGCCATTAGTCATAGTCCAAGAATCAGTATACAGTCTCACAGTTGGCCATTTTACCTTGCAGGCAAACTGACAGGTGCACTGCTCGAAGTTCTACCCATTGGGAGGATTTCCCATCACCACTGTCCTTTAGGGAGATCCCAGAGAGGGACTGTAGTGTTGCTGCTGTCCACTTATGAGTGGCACCCACTCTTGTACAGAACCACCTGTAAACCAAGCATGACTTTCTGTTGTTCAGTTATCATAAGGAACTCCCCAGGAGGCCATAGGTGCATACTGGGGGAAGAAAGGTACTGTGACAGGAGTGGAGACTGTGGACATTTGGACACATGCAGCTTACATGTATCTGCAGGTCTTGCTGTAGCCTAATCTCATATATACCACTTCCATTAGCAGTGGAGTATTGCTGTGCACATCTGACTTGGTGACTCTGTGGGTCAGACAATCCCCAGTTCATGATGGACCAGTCAGGTCTCATGGTGATTTGGTAGTCCTTGGTGAGGCCCAGTATCAGATCAACAGCTACTTTTCAAAAGAGGAGTTGTCTACAGAGGATGGCAGGACTTTACTCCAAAATCCCAACAGTCTGTGCTATGATTCACCAATAGGGGCCTGCCAGACTCCATCCTGCATCTCTGTCTACAGCTGACACCTCTAGCCACCATTGGGTCAGCTAGATCATGCGGTCTCAGTGACAAAGCGGCTTGTACAGCAGCCTGAACTTTCAGAGTCTTTTCTTGTTATGGGCCCCACTCAAAGTCAGAGGTTTTTGGTGCCACTTGATAAATAGGTGGAAGTAGAACACGCAAAGGGGGGTAAGTTGCTTCCAAAATCTGAAGAGGCCCACTAGGCCTACTAGGCCTTCTGTGTAGTAGTTGGGGGAGAGGGGGGCAGATGCGATAGCTTCTTCTTCACTGTAGTAGCAATGTCTCGACATGCCCCACACCACTGGACCCTAGAAACTTAACTCAGGTGGAGCGTCCTTGACTCTTTGTGGGTTGCTTTCCCGACCTCTTGCAATGAATCAAGAGTCTTTGCTACATGCTCCAACAGCTTGTCACACTAGTTCATTATAAATCTCAACCCTAAACTCTCTGCCTTCAGGTCAATTCTGACTCATGGCTCAACCCTAGTCCAAAAAGAATGTCTCCTTGCATCTTTGTGTTTGCCTCGTAGGCAATTATTTTCATTGTCCCCTGCTGTCATTTTGTTCAGTACCCTGTAGCCTCTGTCTTTGTGTTTATCCTCCTTCACTTTTGTCTTCCTCTGAGAATGGGTCTCGGGGAGCTGCAGGCCTGGAATCAAACAGAGGTGAGGTGTGCCGGTCCAGCAGGGAGGGGGCTCAGCCACAGGCTCCTCCTGGGACTCTGTTGGGCTTTTCCTGCTCCTGGGGCAGGTGGCCCAGGGGAAGTCCTTGATCTGGAACTCAGGGTCTGCAGGTGGCCCCACCTTCAAAGTGAGAATTTCTCGTGACTGGGGCCTCCCCAGCCAGAGGAAATGTATGATCCTAGGAGGCTTCCTGAGAGCCAGTCCAGGGGCTCCTCAACAAAGCTCCAGGAAGGAGAGCTTGTTGGCATCTCACGGTAACCGCAAGCAGGACAGACTGTGCCGCCCCGTGATTGTGAACTGTAGGCTTTTCATGGGCTGCTTTGTCGAGGCGGGTCACCAAGCCAACCAGCTCATGCAAGCTTCAGCTGAGGTGGAGGATCAAACCTGAGTCTCACGTCTGAAAGACAAGGTCTCTACCACTCTGCCACCGAGGCCCCGACAGCCCCAGGCCGGAGAGGGGAGGCCGTGTGGGGTGGACAAGAGCACAGGATTAACAGCAGCTGTGGCCGGCTCTGTGCTTAGGCAGTGAGGGAACACACAAGACTCAAAGGAACAAATCATGTCATGTGTTTCTGCAGGGAGAGTGCTCAAAACATAGATTGAAAACGTCAGGTGTCAAGCCAGTGAGAGGCATGCTGCATTCACGTAAGAACATACAGAACAGCACATCAAATCTTGTGTGGTTTTTCCATTCAACAAAGGATGTGAAAGTTATGGAAAATACACATCCAACCTCTAAGGAGGCATAACCTCTGTGGGGGTGGGGGGCAGGTGGAGAGAAGACAAGCATGTGAAATGACCAACAGACTTCAGGTGTACCTGCAATGTTCTCATATTTCAAAGCAAATCCATTTATTCCTGTAACAATCTAAATAGTTTTTGTAAAGGAAAAACACCCCATTTGGAGTTAGACCAAAACCAAACTCACTACCATTGAGTCATTCTGACTTACAGAAAGCAACCTCACCCTGTGGGTTTCCAAGATGCTTTTTAGGGGATTAAAAGGCCTGGTTTTTCTCCGGCAGGCTGGCTGGTGGTTTTGAACTTCTGACCTATGGGTTAACAGCCCATTACAACATCAGGGCTCCTCCAGAGTGACCCTAGAGACCTTGACTTGAAGCCCTGGCTCCAACCCTTGCTGCTGGGTGGTCTCAGTCATCTTATTTAACCTTCTGCACTTCAGTTCCCGTCTGGATAAAATAGGAGCAAGAAAATACAGAGACATGACTCTGCCTTGGTGAATGAGTGCTGCTGAAAGTTTTACCCTATCTCTAACCATTGTTTGCATAAATAGGGTCCAGTTGCTTAAGTTTTTAAACTGTACAAGGCAACAACTCAACAATTTATTCTAAAAATCTGCCCTATAGATGTATCTATTCCTTTTATTTGTTTGTTTGTTTGTTTGTTTGTTTTTGGGCATCACTGCTCTCTGGTGGTGGGAGTAGGAGGCCTAGCCCCACTGCTGGAATTGAACCTCCGTCCCAGTGGGCTGCAGTCCCGCGCACAACCACTACGCCACCGGGGCTCAGCCCTCCATTCCTTTTTTCAACAGTATGTTAATTCTACACCATTGACTAACTTTGTGGTACTATCAATGGAATTACCATATGCCCACAGGAATTGTTTATACTGTTCCCCAATAAAATTGTAATGATGTTGCTAAAGTGGACCATACAGATATATGAATGGATGATATGATTAAATAGGTTGCATTTAATCATAGCCCTAATCTAAGAACAATTACTCTTTTAATGTGCCTCTACCCAATGCTCATCCTCATGAGGAGATTGTTGAAAATAATCTGTAGAACAGTGTGTTGAAGAAATCAGATGGTGCCCACCTATCAGAAAGAATAGTGTCAGGGTCTTAAAGGTTTGTCTCAAAACAAGCAATCCTTTCAGCGAATTACTAGCTAAATTCACACAGAGAAAGCACATTAGCCTGTGTGACCCAAGGTTTATAAATAATAAAGTTCAAGACCAGAGGAGGAAACTGTCTAAGAGACTAAATTTTGAGCACCCAATTTGCAGAAAGCTATGAACGACAATGAAACTTCAAAATCCATTCGCAGAGTCCCTCACATGAATTACACCTCCAGTAAGTCCCCTCTGGTCACTGACAAAGGATCCCAATAGCCTTGCTATCAGACAGAATGAAATACCAATTGTATTAATGCGTATGTAGTTAAGTTAAAATTTAACACCTTATCATTGTTCGCTCTTTGGACTCACTTTAAGTTTGTTCTAGTTTTTATTAGTTTCTGCTTTCTTTTCAATTGATGTTTTTCTCGGTTTTATTTTGTTATTCTTGTTGAGATTTTTTTGGTCATTGTTGCTGTGTTTGGTATGCTTCTCTTTATATGAAATCCAGAATAGACAACTGTGGAGACAGTAACTGAATAAAAAGTTTCTTAGGATTATGGCAGGAGAGGTGTTGTAAAATGGATTGTGGCGATGATTGTACAGCTATTTTTAATGTCCTTAAACAATTAAATTATATGTCAATAAAACTGATTAAAAAAATAGTGACTTAATAGGGTTGTCTAAAGAAATGGCCTGGAGGTCAAAGATATACAAAGGAGGTTTCAAAAAGTTCGTGGAGGCACTGGATGAAAGCCGGGGTGGGGGAAAAAGTTCATGGAAAATTCTATTATCATACTTAGCTGGCTGGGGAGATACCATGATCACGAAGGTGGTTTTCCCAGGGCGAGGCTTATCCATTGCACTCCGGATGTGCTGACCCCTGCGATTTCCCAAATGTGGGAAACTCGACTGCATATATATAAAAAAAAATTCTATTATCTTTTATTTCAATTTTCCATGTACCGTTTGAAGCCCCTTCATATATGCCAATTGCAACTATTATTTTCAAATGATGCAAAATCTCTAAAAATTAAAAAACAAACTTACTGTTGTTGAGTTGAATTGCCCTTATAGCAGAGGCTCTCAACCTGTGGGTCGTGACCCATTTGGGGTTCAAACTACCCTGACACAGGTGTCTCCTGATTCTTAACAGTAGCAAAATGACAGTTATGAGTTATAAGTGGCAGTGAAAATAACTTTATGGTTGGGGAGTCACCACACCGTGACGCACTGCATGAAAGGGTCACGACGTTAGGAAGCTTGAGAACCTCTGCCTTCCAGGGGTTTCCATATGGACAGATGCAGACTGTCACATCTTCCCCGCCCCTCCAAGAAGCAGCTGGGGGGCTTGAACGGATGAGTGACAACCAACCTTGTCACTGTGCCAATCCTCATAAAGACCAGCTTACCATCAAAGTCAGGGTCTCTCCGGACTCGGTGGTGCCCAACGAACATTCCCAGCTCCTTGGGCTGAGCCCCGGGGCTCTGTACTGGCTGGACTCACACTCACAACACTTGAAGATTTGGGTTTTCTCCTTTTGCAAGCATGGAAACGGGTGTTCAGTGGGCATTAACAAACTTGTCTACAGCATGAGATGAAGCTGTGAGCTAGATGTAAAGGAGCAGCAGTAATCGGGGTGACAGCCTTGACACGTTCTGTGCCATTTCATCCTGATCACCAGGGTCACCATCCTGACCGGGTGCTTTGAGTCCATTCTGACTCAAACTTCATGTGTGTCAGACTAGAATTGTGCACCACAGGGTGGGGTTTTAATTTTTTTATTGTGAGTTAGGTGGGGGTTTACATTCCACATCATCACTTTTGCATTCGACAGCTTAAACTATTCATCAAGCCTCCCGATAGCTCATCCTTCTTCTCTCCACCCACCACTTTGACTTCTCTTCTCCCTCTTACAGAATATTTAATGCCCTCCCACCCCCTTCATCCAAGTTAACACTGAGACCCCGCTAGCCAATTGTTCCCCTTCTTCCTTCCTCCCCACCCTGGTAACTTTCAAAGTCTTTTTTTTTTTTTTTTAAATAAAAACCTTTCTCCCAGGCACCTGTGCAGGGCAGTAGGAACAGCCTGACCTGCCCTGACGGGACCGAGTCTGCTAGCTTCAAAGGGCTCCAGGACAATAAGTCATCTCCTGGTATCAGGAGGAACGTTCAAGACACCACCCTACCTTCGAATTTCACAGATGGAGATGCTTAAGCCCCTGCAGCTGCTCTCCTGTGCCCCCCACCCCCCTCTTGTTTACCTCCTGACCAGCTTAAAAACTTGCTCTTCACCACAGATAAATGAAACTTCTTGGCCCCCAACTGTGGGCGTGTCTCTTTCTCTGCCCTCCCCTCCCTCCTTGGAAGCACAACTTCACTGGCTCCTGGCTGGAACCCATGAATCTTGCCCGGGAACACTGAATGAATAAACCTCCTTTCCCTTCTCTCTGGCCCGGCTTTGTTTATCCCTGTGGTGAGTCTAATAGACTGCAACCAACAAGACATTGCGATACCCCCCCAAATAAGGTGACCAGACGTCCCGCTTTTTAACAATTTAACAATGTCCTGCAGTGTTTTAAAATTAAAATAAATATATTACAATACTATTTTTGCATCCTATGAAAATTCTTGTTGCTCCACAGAGACCACATTTTTAATCAGGAAACACTCTCACCCCGCGCCCCCAGTCAATGGTGTCCCCTTAAAATCCCTTTAAAGCTAGCCTCCCCTTCAGTTGCCCCACTCCAAAGAGAAATAGATGAGCATCCCTCTGGCTTCGGGACTGTCCCTGCCTCATCTGGAGTTTTCTGCAACTCTGGGTACCACATTTTTGTCCCATGTCTTTATAATGCTCAGGACCAGGGAAAGGGAGGCAGGATATGAGGAGTCTGGAAACCGTCACACAGTAGGACACTCAGAGGACCAAGGGCAGCTTCCCTGAGGATGACAATGTGTGGGGA
>PVJH01045499.1:0-12355 GCA_004026705.1 Nesogale talazaci
TTTCTCTAAGGTGAAGTTTAGGATATGTTCTTACGAGTTTAAAAGAATATGAGTGAAGCTCTACTTTTAACTCCTCTATTATCTTGGCAAGAAAGAATTAGAGCTGGTATCGGAAGAGCAAATTTATGTTATAAATTTCCCTAAGCTGACATTTGTTTTTCACAGTATTTTGAATTCTCGTGACTCTGTATAGATACACGTTTGCCAGTTAATCACTGTCACAGAAAATGATTTGCTTATCCATCTGAAATATTGATTATTGTATTTTCTTTCTCTGAATTATAGTTATTTCATTGGTGAATGACTCAGTCTAGGAAAGGATCATTTGCATTGAATGTATTAGTCTATGATAAATGTTAGAGGGGTGGGAAGAATCATGCATTCATTCAGCAAATATTTATTTATGCTTACCATACTGAAATATATTAGTGAGCAAAATGGACAAACATTTCAGTCCACTTGGAGTATATATCCTAACAGGGGTATGCAGACAATAAGCAAGAAACCTGCTAAGTAAACATGTTGTCATATAGTAGGTAATAAATACTTTGGAAAAATGCAAAGCTTGTTAAGATGATAGAGGCATGTGTATGTGCATTGCAGAAAGTTCTCAGGGTAGGCCTTTCTAAGACGGGGGGTTTGATGAACAAGAAACTGAGGAAGTCACTTGTGTGGTATATGGAGAAAGAATACTCCAGACAGAGGAAGCATCACGTAAGGTAAAGATGCTCCAGGGGAGAGGACCTGGCTTGCGAAAGTGACCAGGGTGCTGTCAGCAAGAGGGGGACCAGCAGGTGGGGGGGAAGCATGTAAACTGGACACTCTAAAAGATTATCGATGCTGCTCTGTACTGGCTGAAAGGAAAGAAGAGGGGATCAAGAAGTTTCTTTTTTTTAAAAAATCATTTTATTGGAGGCTCATACATCGTTTTTCACAGTACATAAAGACATATATTGTGCCATGCTTCTTCACATGCCTGCTGCCGATATCATTGTCCAAATGTCCGCTTTTCTACTCAAGCCCTTGACATCAGCATCTCATACTTTCCCCTCCATCCTTGCTCTCCCCTCCCCCACCAATCCTCAGTACTTTATAAATTATTATTGTTTTGTCATAACTTACACTGTCCAGTGTCTTCCCTCGCCCTCTCCTCCAATGTCTGTCCTCCTGGTAGGAGGTTATGTGTGGATCCTTGTAGTTGGCTCCCCTTCTCTCCCCCCCCCTTCCCTCCACTCATCCAGTAGCTCCACTCGTACTACTGGCCCTAAAGGGTTCATCTGTCCTGTATTCCCCATATTTCCATTTCCCATCTCTACCAGTGTACCTTCTCCAATTCAGCTGGATTTATAAGGCAGAATTGGGACCATGATAGTTGGGGGGAGGAAGCCTCCAGGAACTAGAGGAAAGTAGTATGCTTCATTGCTGCCTCACTGCACCTTACTAGCCTGTCTCCTCCTCATGACTCCCTTGTAAGAGGGTGTCCAATTACCCACAAATGGGCCTTGGGTCCCTACTCTGCTCTCTTCCTCATTCATAGTGATGTGATTCTTGCTCTTTGATGCTTGATATCTGCTCCCTTCGTCCCCTCCCCATCCCTCCCCGTGATGACACAGGCTAGTATGTTTCTTCCATGTGGGCTTTGATGCTTCTGGACTACATGGCCACTTGTTCACCTTCAAGCCTTCATGATCCTAGATACTTTATCGTTTGGTAGCTGGGTGCCATCGAATTTCTCCTCTCTGTCTGCATCTGCTCCCTTTTGTCTTCAGCAATCATGTCGGGAGGGTGGGCACAAAATTATATGATTTTTGTTCTTTGATGCCTAATATCTGGTTCTTTCCACACCTCATGGTTGCAAAGGCTAGTGTGCTTCTTCTATGGTGGGCTTTGTTGTTCCTGGACCATATGACCTTTTGTTCACCCTCAAACTTTTAAGTCCTCCAATGTATCTTTTGATAGGCAGGTACCATCAGCTATATTAACCACTCTTGCTTAATCTCCCTCATGTCCTCAGTGATTGTCTCAGGAAAGTGCATATACGGTGATATGATTTTTTCCTGTTTGATGCCTGAGACCTAGTCCTTTTGACACCTCTGGCCACTTATTCTTTGTGGGCTTGGATATTTCTCAGCTAAATGGTCATTTGCTTATTTTCAGGCTTTGAGACCCCAGACTCTAAATCCTTTGGTAGCTGGACACCATCGGTTTTCTTCACCACATTTGCTTCTGAACCTATTTGACTTTAGTGATCGCATTGGGCCAGTGAACATCTTACAGGAATCCTAGTGAGAAGGCGGCAGCTCGGTCATGGTGGAAGCAGTGAGGTAGTGAAAGTGGTCTGATTCTCTGTTTGCAGGATTGGATTTTTAGTATTATGGCAATAAAGAATTGCAGAATGAATTTAAGGACAGTTGAAGCAATTAGAAAAGCATAATTTCTACTTAATGGTGTTGTGAGAGCTAGAATGGTTCAGAGTAAAATAGGAGTTCTACATTATGTTAGTAAAACTGGGGAATATGCGTTTGTACATTTTAGGGATTCTCAAATTATCACCTCAGAATTGCTAATATTAATGACCCCTGGGAACTTATTAGAACTGAAAACTCTTGAGCTCCAGCCCCGATATACAAGAACTTTGTACTTGGGCCTGAGATATTCGTACTTTTACCAGGACTTAAAATGATTCTGCTACATGCTCCAGTGTGAGAACCAAGACCTATCCCTGCTTTTGCTCAGAGACTATTGTTTTGTCATGATTTTAGAGAAAGAAATCTGAGAAGACAAGCAGGCAGTTCACCTGAGTCTTAATTTTTATATTATTAATGAGTAGAGAGTAATAATAATTATGTCACCAGGTTGACATGGGACATCAAGTAGGACAATGTAGGTTAAAATGTCAGACAGTGCGTATGAAGCATCTTACAAATTTTGTAGCTAGAGATAGGGGTGTGGAAATGGAGTTGAAGCAACCTAATTTGTCCAAAGTTGTATCCATCATTGTCTTGATGCCAAAAATTGTTTATAATAATCCCATGGAAAATCAGGATTACTATTGCAGTTTTGCTAAATTTTAAAACAACTGATTGCTTTTCAAATACATGGTTCATGCTACGTGTTTGATTCTGTAGAAATAAGAACTGTTTGAGAATTTTTTATTCAATTTATGTAGAAGGAAAATAATCTCTGGTTTGAATTTAAATGGAGATAGGTTCCATTTATCTCCCAAATTTATTTGTGCTATTTTTTGCATCTTGGTTTAAGAGTGATTTTCAGGTTTATTTTTCCTATGTCACAAAGTAGGTTATGACACCTTTGAGCTTTTAGAAGTCTCTAGAATATTGAGGTAATCTGGTGTTTGCATGGCTAAACATTTGACAAAAGAAAGTTAAAAATAAGAGAAAATGAAGTTGCACTTTTTTTTTTCAGGAAAACTCATCACCCGCTTCTTTTGTTATTGGAAAATATACTCGGGCTATTTATTAAGGCCAAGTCTATGTAATGGAAAAGCAATGTCTTCAGCTTTAAAGGACTTGCTGTATGCCATAGCCTTTTACCTTTAAGGCAACTAAGAAAGCCTCCACATTGGAAATATTTTAGCTAAAAATGTGTTTGGAAAAGTGTGTTTAGTCCTGCCATAGTGTTTTCCAGACAAAAGTGTCAACTAATAATTGGGTCATGCTGATATTCATTATTCCTGGTTTCTGATTGAGGAGATATTATGTGCTATATAGAAATGAATAAATTCAGACTATAGAGGAAGGTCATTAGGATATGTATTTTTACACAATTCAGAGAATAAAGGTAATTTATATATACATATATTTACAGAAAATAATGAAATATTATTAAAATTGGTGGTTTTGTACATGCAATACCTATGTGAAATCTAATCTGACACTTTTGGAAATTTTGTTTTCCATCTTTGAATTCATCTAATAAGAATATTTCAAATTGCTCAATAATCAGCAGAAATATAGAAAGCCCTCACTACCAAATAAAATCAAATCCAGACTTAAGTAAAGAAAGAGATTTTTATTTTTTTCAAAAAGATGGTCACAATGTTTAATAGCCATACAATGTAGTACTTTGAAATGTTGTCTAGTTAAAAGGCCTACTGTATCACTCAACTGTTCATTATGTTTCAGTTCTAAAAGTTCATTGAAGTGACCTTCCTTCTGGGATCATGATTTAGACACTCTTATTACAGTTTGTATTTATCCTAATACACAAAGCTCAGATATCATTATTACAGGGGCCAGTAAAAAGACACAATATTTTCTAAGTAACCTATTTTATATATTTGAAAACCAAAAATGAGGTTAAAACTAAACTCTTCTCTCCTGTTTCTAATCTTGAAAGATGAGGCCCTGAGGTGACATTGAGACAATTAACTACAAGTCCATCAAAATACCTTTGATTTACTTGAATTCTTTACTTTGATTTCTGTGCCTGCTTCTGCTACAGCATACATTAAGCAATCCATAAAGATCAGTTGATTTAGAAATAGAGAAAAATAGCATGTTACTTATGAAACCACTTTCTGCTTGACATTATATGAACTAATATTTGCAAAATGAATAGATTAATGTGAATTTTGAGCAACCACATTTGGTATTTCTCAACTTTGTTGTTGAGCTTTCTGTCATGGAAGATGGTTTTCCTAAATTGTAGTTTCCAAACTAGATTTTCACAACCTGTGATAGGACAAGAAAGAAGTTCACAGCGTTCCTTGCTAATTTCCATTTGTTTCACAATGACCTGTTTCATTCTCTAAAGTTAGCTTCTAAATGGTGTTCTTTCTCCTGATGAGTATATTCCTGATCCCTGTCTCCTATTAAAAATGATCCTGTACAGGTCAACTTGACTCATAAATTACACAAAATTGTTATTGAGGTGTGAAACCTTAATACCAGATAATGTTTAACTCTGACATAAAAATGTCTATTATGATTTTTGTGCAAAAGCTAACAATTACTTCCTTAATAGTCAAATTCATGTTTTGGTAGACTATGTTGCTTGAAAAATATGAATGCTGATAGAAAAAGTGTATAGCTACTCCTCTTTTTTAAACCATATGGTTGAGATCTTTTGGAAATTAAATACTTGTACTTAATCCTAAATACTTTCCTAATTTATTTTTGTCATTTTTCTTATGTTGTACAACTGCTATTTATGTGTGATCTCCTAGATTTGCAATTTTTTGTTTTGTTTTTGGGGCATCACTGCCCTCTGGTGGTGGGAGTAGGAGGCCCAGCCTTACTGCTGGATTTGAACCTCCAACCCAGTGGCTGCAGTCCCACACACAACCACTATGCCACTGGGGCTCAACCGCTAGATTTGCAATTTTGAATACAGGTTGAATCTCTCATGTTGGAAAAACTTTCCCAGGTATCATAAAATACATACATACTGTCAATCAAAGAAAGCCTTTATTTAATGAGCAAGGGATAATTAAGTGCACTGGAAATTCACAAAAATTCTCCCACCAGATTTTTCTTCTTTCTTTTTTTTTTTTTAAGTTTTGGAGGGTTTGTTTATTTGTTTCTCTGCCTTTCTTTATTGATATTTTTCATTTTCTCTTACGTTAGGGTTTTTTTATAAATAATTTTACTGGGGGGGTTCATATAATTCCTATCACAATCAACACATACGTCAATTGTATGCATAGCATATTTGCACACCTGTTGTCATCATCAGCCCCAAAACATCCTCCCTCCACTTAGGCCTCTAGTACCAGCTTCCCATATTTCTCCTCCCTCCCCACTCCTCCTCCCTCATGAGCCCTTATAATTTATAAATTGTTATTACTTTTTCGTATCCTACTCTGTCTGATGTGGCCCTTCACCCACTTCCCTGCTGTCCATACTCCAGAGAGGTGGTATGTAGATCCCTGCAATTGGTTCCCCCTCCCACTCTTCCCTCCCAGTATCACTCCCACCATTGGTCCTGAAGGGATCATCTGTCCTGAATTCCCCATGTTTCTGGCTCCAGTGTACCTCCCCAGGTCTAGCTGGATTTGTCAGGTAGAACTGGGATCATGATAGTGGGTGGAAGGAAGCAGTTGAGAACTAGAGGAAAGTTGCATACCTCATTGTTGCCACACTGTACCTTGACTGGCTCCTCTCCTCCCTGCAACCCCTCCATGAGGGGATGTCGCTTCACCCATTGATGGGCTTTGGAATGTTGCTTCACCTATTGATGGACTTTTCCATCTGATACCTATACAAGCCTGAATTATAAACAGATGAAGAAATATTTGACTTCGACTCTTTATTCTCCTGTGTGTTTTACATTCTTGATTCTTTAGGGAAGAGAGCAAAGTGGAACAAGGTGGGTGGGCCTCTCAGGTGCCTGATGGTGATCAGAACTCTAGATCAATAGAAGTTCTAGACATTAACATGCAGTGAAGAAGGTATACCAGGGTCCCACGCTCGGGCACTCCATCTTGCTGCTGCTGTGGCTTTCACTAGTGTGCACACACATACTAGACGACTTGGACCTCCACTTCACTTTCCTTCTCTGGTACTTCAATGTGTGCATTCACTTGGTTCATGGCTCAAGGTTCCTAACAAGATGGCATTAAAAGAGTCATTCTCTGTTACTCTTATATATTGTTCTTTTCTTTCAGATAGAAAAACTAAAATTAGTGGGGCAGGCAATAATATATTTCACTCCTTAGCTTTGATATTACCAGCCTTGTAATTTTGAACAAATGACATGCCTTCACTGAATCTTTTATCTTCCATAAAACTGAAGTGATTGGGTAGAAATGTTCTTCCCCACAAAGCAATGCCTTCAAGTCAGATTCCAACTCATGACGACTGCACGCACAACGTAACACAGCGCTGCTCCATCTTGCACCATTCCCAGGATCAGTGGCATGTTAGACTGTTGTAGTTCCATGTGCTGTTTTCATTGACTAAGCCATTGAAATAGACAGCCAATCAGATCACTGTAGTTTGGGTCTTCAATCTTTGCTGAAAGCTCTTCAGTATCATCCCATGGAAATCTCTGTCCACTCACAATGGCTGGTGGAAGACCATCAGCTGTTGGGCTGGATTCTAATCCAGTTCTCCCCTATGAAAGGAAAAAATCTATCACCAAACCACGTGTAAAAACTTTAAATTAGCAAGTTTATAGGATAACTTAATTTATTCATAGAGCAAAATGAAATTTGCAGGTAAAGTTATGAAGCTATGATTATTTCAATTAGGCAGACAGTGATGTGGTGGACTTATTGGGCTGCTACCCATAAGGTCCATAGTTTAATAAGGTCCATAGAGATTGAAACCACTAGCCACTTTGCTAGAGAATATCATTGCATTTTACTCTCAGAAAGAGTTCCATAGAGGTTACTTCTGTTCTAACCAGTTTTTCTGAATCAGAATTGACTATTTGGCAGTAAGATTTGTTGGAATGTTGGAATGTGATGATGTTAGAGAAATAGCAAAGCAAGGAAAAATTTCTTGAGGTAGTGGGCAAATTCCAGCTTAAGTAGAATTATTAGAAGGGCGTGCCATGAGACGTGGCCAGTTGAACAAGGACTCACAGGAAGAGTTTAGGATATTTTTAGGGACAGAGTCATCCAGGCCGAGGAAACAACAGATTCAAGGGCACTAGTGGCAGGTGTTCACCCCAAAGAGAAAGGAAACCAGAACCCAACGAACAAGGAGTTAGATGAGGGCAGATCTCAATGATGATTGTGATTATCGAAGGGTGTCAGATTTAATCTGGGGAGATCGTAGTGAAAAGAGCAGAGAAGGGCATAACCTAATATTTTAAAGCAATGTTATGGTTGGTTTGCTGAGAATAGAATTTCCCATATGTGTTGTCATTTTTTTATTGATGGCCAATTTTTTATGAAAAATCATTTTATCGGGGGCTCATACATCGTTTCTCACAATACATAAATACATACACTGTGCCAAACACCTTCCCATGTCTGCTGCGGTTATCATTCTCAGAGGGCCAATGTTTTAATAAGGATTTTTTTCTTTATTTTTGAAGGAAAGATGATTATTTGGTTTAGCATTACTTAAATATTGTCTTAACTTATTGGCATTTTGACCGTTCTTCAAAAAAGGAAACCCTCACTGTTATTGAGTCAGTGCCCACTCATACTGACCCTCTAGAATGGCCCTCCTTGAGTACCTGAGATGATAGTGTTCACAGGAGTAGGAAGAGCTGCTGGGGGTTTCACATTGCTGACTTTGTGTATCACAAAGGCAACCATGAAATAGTAGCTTAATTGGATGTGTTCAAATTGTCGTGCTCGCTGAGAATATTGAAAGTTTCACGCACTTACAAAAGTACCAACAAATCTGTTGTGGAAAAAATACAGCCAGAATCCTCTTCAGAAGCAACGGTGGTGAGACTTGGTCTTACATACTTTGGATATGTGATCCGAAAAGTCTATTCCCTGGAGAAGAATATCACGAACTTGGAAAAGCAGAGGGGCCGTGAAAAAGAGGCATGCCTTCAACCAAGTGATTGACACAGGGGTTGCAGCAATGGACTCATAGAAACGACTGCGAGAATGGCACAGGATGGGGCAGTGGTTTGTCCTGTTGTATAAA
The DNA here is from genome assembly GCA_004026705.1 of Nesogale talazaci. Classification (NCBI taxonomy): domain Eukaryota; kingdom Metazoa; phylum Chordata; class Mammalia; order Afrosoricida; family Tenrecidae; genus Nesogale; species Nesogale talazaci. The sequence goes on from PVJH01045499.1 coordinate 8,577, forward strand.
GAGATGTCATAGGCCATTACCAACAGCATCAAGTCACTGGAAGGCATTAAGGGTTGGCTGGAAGCACCACAATCTTCAAAGCACCGGGCTGCCTTTGCTGTGTGTTGCTCTGTCCTTCAGAAAATGAGGCTTCCATCACAGGGCTCTCCAGCAACTGCTCTGGCACCACTGTCGTGGTTTTGGTAGTTAATGAACAGCTGCAGAGATGAATCAGAGAGCAAGTTACTTTCTGTAAAGGAAGCAGCCAGGAGTCTGTCCACATCACTTCTATTCAGCTCAATGGCAGTGAGTTTGGCTAACAGGGAACTAAAATGCCATCGTTCCATGGAAGGAATAAGGTCTGTGAGCCTCTATGTCCCTTTGTGCATGGGGTCACTCTGACTCAGGAGTCACCTCACCAGCAAACAACAACACATATCATTCCTGCCTCCCTTAGAATTCATAAAGCACATCTTAACTCATGACTGCTTTTTATATACTCTGTGGTAGATACGGAAGCAATCTAATTCAAGTTCACAAAATTTTACCAAAAAAATATAAAATATTCCATTGAATGAGAATAATTGAGACATCAGAGACACTATCCCTTAGCGAATCAGAGTGAGGAAGCCTTAAGGATTTGAGTCAAATAACTTCTAAACTGTTCCAGTTTGGCAATTAAATAGAATACAATAATTGACTGACTTTGGACATGTCACTTGATCTTTTTCTGTCTAACCTTTTTCTGTTATAAAACTGAATATACAAAACTAATCACTCACAATGCCTTAAAATCAAGGTATAAAAAAGTAGCTAGATTATAGTGAGGATTGAAAAATACAACATTCCTTCCCTTCCTTGTGTTATTTAAAATATTTTATTCTAAATAGAACAATCTTACATTTATATGTATTAAAATTATTCATATTGCCATGAAATGATAAACCACATTTTCCCTCCTGCCAATGTAAATCCATCATTACGTGCATGCCCCAGTGACTTGAGATATGTATAAGGGAGGGCCTACAGACCAAAGCTACAGCCAAGAAAATAGATGTTCCCTCTGCTGTGGCCTTTGGATATAGACATCATTCAAGGTCTCTTTCATCATTTTCCTGCTTTGTCAAGAAGACATGATAAAATTGTTCCCCTACAGAGAAATTGAATGCCAAGAATTACAATCATGTGCTCATTAAAAAAAATGCCAACTTAAAGGAGGGGAAATATGGGGAGCTGATCCTGGGGACCTAAGTAGAAGGAAGATATTTCCAGAATGATGATGGCACCAAATGTGCAAATGTGGCCTGCATACAATTGATGTATGTGTTGATTGTGATGAGTTGTATGAGCCCCCAATAAAATGATTTATTAAATATTAAACAATAAAAATAAAACCATCTGTCATGGAGTCAATTCTGATTGACAGTGACACCCCCACACACACACCTATAGGAGAGGGTAGAACAACTCCCTAGGGTTTCCAAGCTTTTAAATCTTAAAGGGAGCGGACAGCCCCATCTTTCTTCTGCTAAGAGATGGACGAGTGAGAACCGCCCATCTTTCGTTTAGCAGCCAACTCAGGACCTATTACACCATGAAGATTCTTTAGATTAGCAATTTTTTAAGAGTCTAGTCAGTTTAGTGTTTGCTTCGGCAGTACCTATACTAAAAAGTCTAGTCAGTTTGTTTCCAGTGAAAAAATTAGGTAGATTGTGGTTAATCTATGAAAGGTACAGGCTAATGCAAACTACTTATGTTTATGTTCCGAATGAAATGCATACTGTCTGAGACCCACAGTCACCTCTCGGTTCATAGGGGAAATCTCTAAGAACTATTCCTTTATTTGAAAGTCAAATGTATTTCTGTATCTTTGCCACATCAATTTTACTTAAAGACTTGATTCCCCAAAGTCAAAATGACAAAATCCACAGCTTAGAGCCATTTATTAAAATTTAAAGCCTAGTTTAAGTGAAGGGAGCTGTTCGGGGATCCTGAGATCCATGATTTGAATATATTTATCCTGAAAGAATAATAGTGAAAATTTATGATGTTCCTTCTTTGTCTTTAGCATATAGTAATTGTACTCTTTGAATTTCTTCTTAGACCTTGCCAATTGTGAATCATATAGTAGATATAGACCCACTCCCTCCCTCCCCTAGAGAAAAAGGTGGGGGGGGGGGAGAGTATCTCCAGGAATCATTGATTTAGGCTTTAAGCCAGGCAATCTATTCTTAGCACTTTCTCAATACACCAGACAATAAAAATGTAAATGGAATGGTGCTTCTTTCATCTCAGACTCATATGTTTGGTGCTGTTTAAATTGTTTATTTTTGGACCTTCTTCAATGAACTTATTTATTCCAGTTTCAAGTCTGCCACTCCAATCTCTTTTTAAATACAACACCAAGTTTTTTATAGCTTATAGCACTTGGCCTTTCTAAACATTTAAGAGAAACGTGAGCTGTTTTTCCACCTCTCTTACCTGAATTGTCATGGAATTATTTGGGCCCATCAAGACCTTTCTGAGATTATTGGGCCAATCCTTTTCAAGTTATTAATCCTTTTTCCATGTGGCACATTTTCAGTCACCCTTTTCATTTGAGAGGTGATTTACCTGTCTGGAACAACACGAGTTTATGAACTTCTTATGAGCCTGTTGCCAGTTGAGTAGATTCCAACTCCTAAGTCCCCTATAGGAGAGACTAGAACTGTTGCATAGGGTCCCGAGGCTATGGATGGAATCAGTTTGATGGGTCTTGCACAGAGTGGCTGATGGGTTCCAATCAGCAACCTTATCATTAGTGAACCAATGCTTAACCCTCTATACCACCACGTTTCCTCCACATATGTACCAGCCTTTCAGGAGACTGCCTTTACTTTCCTCTTTCAGAGTGGCTGGTAGATTCCTATGACCCATCTTACCCTTAGCAGCAGATAGCTTAATTATTGTGCCTTGGTGCCTTCTTTCTGTATGAAGCCAGACTCGTGCTTTCTTGTCATTTGTGTCTTAAGTTCTATCCCAGTGCCTAGAGTACACAAGAGCAAGTAAAAGGTATTGCTTCAAAGTCATAGAATCATTTGTTAAATGAAAATATCAAAATGTGATGCTATTGTTTCTAAGTATATACTCCAGCTAGATCTGTGCACCACCGGACAGTGTTTCCATCTCTCTCATTCTTCCCTGAAGGAGGACGCACTCCTCAGTTTATACTACATCAAGGTGACTGGGAATCCTTGGGGGACTCAAATCATGGTGGGTTTTTTTCTAATATTGGTTGAGTTGTGAAAACATAAGTAAATCTGAAGGTACAAGATCAAAGCTATAGGGTAGTTAGTGTCCCAATCTATACAGTTAAAAGAGCCTGCGAGGGAAGACGAAAAAAAGACTTGTACACGTGAAAGAAGAGAACTATTAATAATAAAAAGGGGAGCTAAGAATTTATTGTTGGTGAGCTTGGGATAGCACTATTGATTGAAAAAATGTAAAATTAAGCATTTTATTCCTAAATTAGCCCTGCTTGCCAGTTTTTAGTCAGTGTAATCTCTCAGACTCTCACTCTGTGTCCCAGGTGAATCAGCATCAGGCACTATTTCAGATGCATGGAGAGACATGTTACTGAACTGCACCAGCTGATGCCCTTTACAATTCGCTTGTATATTGTACAGAATCTGAAGAACAGCTGTGCTGTAAGGACTCTTTCTGGCACAGAAGTACAATATAGAATACAGTATCTGCTTCCCCTGGAAAACATTTACCTGACTATCTCATCATTTGTTTCACTTTCCTATTAAAAATCTGCT
>PVJH01045500.1:0-12386 GCA_004026705.1 Nesogale talazaci
GGGGGAGACATTCAGGCCCATGGGGGGGCTGACCCCTCCTCCACACCCACTCACCCTCCCTGATTTCTTCAAGGGCCTTGTTTGTGGGAAGCCCTCCTCTCTGACAGCCCAGCGCCTGCCCAGCTCTGTCTGGGTGACTCACACTGGGCCAGGACCAGGCAGGGGGGGTGGGGGGGGAAGCTGGCCAGGACTGGGTGGGGGGAGGGGGGCAGGGAGACCGGGGAGCTGGCCAAACATGGAGCTGTTTGTTCCTGGGGACGAGGGGTCACTGGGAGAATGGGGGCTGGGCTGTCCTGGGAGTGTCGGGGGTGGGTTGCTCCTTGTGGGAGGCCCTGACCACCCCTGCTCTGGTGGGCAGTCCCTGGACAGGGGTCTGAGGACAGGCTCCCTAACACCCACCCTGGTCTGGGGCTCTCACAGACCTTCTCTGGGGACACCTCCCACCCCCAACTCGGCTCAGATCCCGCCTGTTCCTAGAGCCTTGCCACCCCCCCCCATCCTTGGGACCCCCCAGCACTGTGAGGACAGACCCCTGCTGGCAGTCCGGGTCTGTACTAGTGGGTTGACACCATGTCCCCACCCCACAGAGTCCCTCCCTCACTTTACAGCCCTTCCCCCCCTACCAGGCTCAGAGCCCTGGTGAAGTCTGTCAGGGGCAGCAGCAGGAGGTCATGACCCAGGGCCCCCCACAGCCCCCCCAATGGTTGGGTTGTCCATCATTGTTCTCATGCCAGAGGAGGGGGGCCCATCTGTCATGAGGGCCAGAAGGAAGAGCGGTGGCCACAGCCCCCCCCCCACCACCACCACGTGCACCCCAGTGCTGACAGCAGACAAGCTACACGATGGGGAAGGGCAGGGTTGGCTGTGTGTACCGCCCGCCCCCGCGTGTGCACACTCAGGCTCACACAAGCATGTGCCCGCAAACATCCACACACCCATCACCAGGAAACCCTTCCCTGCTGGAGGTGACACTCGCTGGTGCAGACGATGCCAGCCAAGGAGCTGGGCACATGCTGGCAACACTCCCCCCCTCCCAGTGAGCACGTTCAAATGCTAATTAAGAAAAGTGCTAACATCTCTGAGAGCCTGAGTTGGATCTTTATGGGCCTAACAGGCGTGGAAAAGCACCTCCTCCCGCCCCCTTGGTCTCTGCCTTGGGTAGTCTGACTCTGAGGACCCCCTGACAGCCACGTGGTGACAGCGTGTGTCCAGGCCGGGGACCACCCCCTAGGCATGGTCCTGAATGACAGCAGAGCCAGCTCACCAGCCCCCACCCCCCAGCCCTACTCTCTTCCCAGACTTCCCTGAAGGATCTCCCTACTGCGGGCCTTGGCCCGCTTCCCGCTGGGGGTGGACGAGGACGCGGGCGCCGCTGGGGGAGGGGCCTCCCTTTCAGGCTGGCTTTGTCCTGGGGGGAGGGGCAGGAGCTCTTCTGTGAAGACCACACCCCTGACTGTCCGACTCCCAGACTCCCGGGGAGGACCCTGCACCCCCACCCTAGGCCCTGGCAGGGCGAGTCGTGGGCAGGGGGGCTTTGCCAGGAGACCCTGGGGAGGTGTCCCCCGGGAGAGGCCAGTGGGGCCCACGCAGGCTAGAATTCTCCAGGCCAGAAATAGTCACTGTGCCCCGAACAGCTGCCGGAGGACTGAATTAGCGGCCCCGAGGGGCCTAGACTCCCCTCCATGGGAACTGGGCAGGGAGCAGGCCCTGCCTCTGGCCCCGGCCCCCGCCCCCACCCAGGGCTGACCAGCTGCTGCTGCACCTTCAACGGAATCTGCTGGGGGCTCTCGGGGCGCCCCCTGCATGGAAGGCACAGGTGGAGGCACCCTGTCCCAGGTGGACCCCCTTGGACGCCTGGAGAAAGGAGGACAGGAGCCCCCTTTGGTCCCTTGTGCCTACCCCCCCCCCAACCCAAGTAGCCTGCCCCACCCTACCCCTCCCTGCCCAGCCCACCCTGGTCCAGCCTGCTTTCAGCCTACCCACCCTAATTCCACCAACCGACCCCATGGCTACCCAACCAGACACTCAGGCCACAGCTGAGCCTCCCCTGCCCCCGCCCCAGCAGATGCTCCTCCAAGCCCCCGTTTCCACAGCATGCCTGGGGTAACCTTCCTGAGAGTACCACCCCTGGCTGAGAGTACCCCCATGTTCCCAGGTCTCTGGTCGGTGCTAGCTCCAGACGGCAGAGGTCAGGGCCACCCATGCCTCCAGAAACCACATTAGGAAGACTTCCTTTGGTCCAGGCGCTGCGTCTAAGGGTCTGGAGTCTCGTACTAGGGTTTCAAGTCCTTGATACTCTGACACCCCTAGTTGAGGGGTCCCCACAGCAGCCTATAGAGGAGGAGAGGGCGTGGGGACTGAGTCCTGCTTTTCCAAAGCTGGACTGGGCTGATGAGGGACTCTGGGTAGTAACACGGAGGGCAGGGCACCCAGCACACATGGACATTGCTGTCTGTGCACATGCACAACTCTTGAGCCATGGCCAGTGTCCATCCATCCTCATGTCTCACCTCCCATGTCCCTCTCGTCCACCCCGTCCCCCACCTTGCCCCTCCCCTACAATGCTGTCTGATTCAAAACAAAGATGCCAGCGTGGGAGAGAACCCACTGCTCTGCCCACGGGTCCCTCCCAAAGGACACTCCAGCTGACCTGGCCCCGAAGCTGGTCCCTAAGTCCAGCCCCACACACTCAGCCCCAGACTGTTCCCCAGGAGCTCTACGGCAGCCTTCCAGAACATTCCAAGTGCCGGGTAGAAATAGGGCCCAGCCACCCTCCCGGGAGACCAGACTGGCATTTTAAAGTCCCAGGCGTTGCAGGGGACACAGAGAGAGGGCACAGTCTGGCCTCCCCAGGGTCACCCGGTCATCAGACCCCACAGCTTAGCAGGGACCCTCAGATGGTATCTCAAAGTGCAGGGCACCCTTTATTCGGGCTCCAACAAGCCAGGTCTGAGGACAGGTGTCCCCCCACCCACAGTGTCCACAGCCCGCGCCAACACCCCCAGGCACGGGGCGTTGGCTCCGCCCTTGCCAGCCGGCGCCAGTTGACTGCTGTGGTCAGAATGTAGACGGGCACTGAGCTGCACTGGGTGCTGTTGGACCTGGGACACCAGGCTTGTCCACGCTGAGCCCCCAAGTCCCACTGCGTCAGAAGGAACCAGAGCCCCATGGTCCTACAGGGGGCAAGGGGCTGAACAGGATGGGAACCCCACAGACCCCAACGCTGGGGCAGGGTCGGGGCCCCACCATGCCAGCTGCACCACAGTCATGTGGGCATGCACAGCCAGACGCAATCCTGCCGTCCGGGACAGAGGTAGCCATCAACTTTGAAGGCATCTAGGCCCCAGCTACAAGCCACCAGAAGAGTGTAGGAGGGTGGGGGTGGGGTGGGGGTGATGCCTCTCTGACCCCAGGGGAGGGACCCCTCAGGCACAGACAGCAGAACACCCTGCACCCCCAGACGAGGAGGCAGACACCCCACCAGGTGACGGCAGCACCCTGCCAGGTGCTAATTAACGCCAGGCTCAGGGCGGCACAGCCAGCCGAGCCGGGGCGGAGCCCGCACAAATATTCCAAAGGACACGTTATTTGCGTCTAATGGGCTGGATTCTTCGGGCCCAGAACCCAGCTGAGCTGTCGTGCCAGCCAATTTGCAGGGAAGGCAGAAGCCTGCATTTAGCTCCCATTGAACTACGCGAGGGCGGCGAGACTGCAGGCCGAGGAGGCATGAGGCACAAGGCGACGAGCAGGGGCAGGGCAGCCCTGCCCGTCCATGCCGGATACGGCTTCTGGAGGGTCACCCGGATGACCACGTGTGGGTAAAGGGCTCCAGGCAATGTGCCAAGTCAACCCACCGTGCCCGTCTCTCTGCCTGCCTTTGGGAAAATGCCTCTACTCGCCCCTCAAAGCCCACACCAAGGAAATCCCATGTCCCTCCCGCGCCTGTTTCCTGGTCATCGGGGCTGCCCCAGGTGCCTGGGCAGAGAAGTGGGGAGGTGAGGACCCAACCCAAACCCAACCCGTGGCCACGGGGTCCACAGGACAGAGCAGGAATGCTCCCTAAGATCTCCAGAAAGACTGCTTCCCTCCGAGCAGCTGCTGGACTCAAACCACAGACCTTACGGTGAGCAGCCGCCTGCGCATCGGGACAGGGAGGAACAGCGATGAGCCCATCGGCTGCTGGAGAAGAGCTGGGGCTGTATTAGACTGGGAGAGGACACCAGCTCCCCGGGGCGAGGGTAGGGGCAGAAGAACAGGCCACACAAAGGCCTGCAGTGGAAATGTCGCCAGACTGTGTAGTGATGGTCCCCTGTCACAGTCCCTGAGTTGAGACCATCTCCTGCGCACCATGGGTTCCTGGGGCCTCCAGTCCAGCCCCCATCCTGTATGTGAGCAGCAGTGGCTCCTGCATGCCCCTGAGCCCCTGCTCTGTGAGGGGCGCCACCAGGACGACATGTCTCAGACGCTGTGCGGGCTCCCCTGAGAGCCCCCAACAGCCCCCCTGGCCACCAGTATGGAGGATCTGCCCGCACACAGGCAGCCATCCCCCACCCCCACCCCTGTCCTCTTAGTAGGGCTTCCAGCTGTGGGGGTCTGAACTGGGGGTGTCAGCACACAACAGGGCCACAAAGAGACACACATACACACACTCACACACACGTACACTTGCTCTGATATTTGCACATGTCAAACATATCCACCCACTCAAACTCATGCCTCCAGACACAGTTCCACACAGGCACACACACTTGTACACTCAGACTCACACTCACACACATACACCCATGCACACTCACACATTCATATCCACCCACCCTATTCTCATCACACATACACTCATCCAGTCACTCAGACACCTTCATACTCACGCTCATTCACTTCCATACACACACCTCCAAACATACACACACACACACACACACACACAGCTGGGAAGGCAGGCAGTAAGTAGCCTACAGGTAGCTGGAGCAAGCTCCTGGCAGCCTCATCCCATCCCCTATATAGTAAACTCCCTCCACCCACGCCGGCAACTGGCTGCCTGCCCGCCCCCCTGCACTGACCGCAGCCCCAGGCCCTGGGGAGTCTCTTGCCTGCGCAGCGATTCGATTTGCCCAGCCTGGCGCCCCTCCAGCCGCCTGCGCCCAAATCGATCCCCTAATCGCCGAGCCCATTATGCCGGAGCGGGATTCTTGGAAACCGGCAGGAAGAGGACGGGCTCGGAGACTTTCAGACGGATAATGGACCCTCCCAGGCCGGCTCGGGGTCTGCTCCTCTCCCCTCCCACATCCCAGTGGGCTGGGGGTCTCGTGGGCCCAGGGAGCCCCCAAGTCTGTAGGAGGGACTGGGTTAGGGATCCTGGGTGGCTGGTGTTTCACAGTCTCCCTGGGCTCCCTGGGTGCCTGGTGTGGCCACTGCAGAAGCAGGCCGGGGCCCTGAAGGAACAGTCAGGCCCACAGGCTGGGGTCCCACCCAGGAACTGTGTCCTGTAAAATGAGGGCCCCGGGCACCTCTGCAGATGACAGGGGAGCTTCAGAGGCCGTGTGGTACACTGGATAGATGGAGGCAGCCGATTAACATGCTCCTTCTCGCCCTAGCAGCTCCTTGCACGCTGTGTTAGGTTCTGGCCTTCTCACCCGTGGCTCTGATCCCCTTGTGGGGGGGTGGGGGGGTGGAGGTCACTGATTTGCTAAGGAGGGTTCAGTCCTGAGCTCAGGAGAGGGGAGACTTAAGTCACCACCCTCTGTTTCCCTGGGGTATGGGGTGTTGAAAGAACCACCCTCACCTCCTTCAAAGCCATTCCTCTGCGGGAGAGCCATCACAGACCCAGAAATCGCAGGATTCGTGGAATAAGAGCCGCCAGTGGGGCACGTTCAAGATCCCTGTCTGAAGCGGCCCCAGAGCCTGGGGCAGAGGCCACGGGGCAGAGCCAAGGAGCCAGGCTGAGACGGTGGGACAGCGTCGAGGAGCAGCGCAGACTGTGGGGCCGGCCGGGCGGCACAGGGGCGGGCATGCTTCCTGGCCCACGGAGACAGAGGTCCAAAGACCACGTGGCTGAGAGGCTGAAGACCAGAGGAGCTGAGGCAAGAGGTTGCTGTGGACCAATGACATATCCTTCCTGCTGACCAAACCCGCTGACTTCCTTAATAAACTCCAAAAACCAAACTCCAGTGTGGAGTCCACGCGGACTCACAGGGATCCGACAGGACAGGGTAGAACCCTCTGTAGGCTTCCAAGCCTGTTCCATCGTTCTCCCACAGAGCAGCCGGTGGCTTCTGGCAGTTACTAACCCCACGAGAAACCACTGCTCCCCGACGCCCCTCGTCACTCCTATTGTGACTCTTGCCTGAGTTCCATGAGCCCAGTCAAAGGCAGTGTGGAGCCAGCACTGAGCAGAGAGGCCTGGGAGGAGCAGAAGAGCAGAGACAGGAGGGTGGAGCCCGGAGACCTGCCTGACTCTGGCCTCAGGGAGTCCCAGGAGGTCAGATACACAGCCCCACCCCTACCCTGGCCCCAGCCATTTTCCTCGGCAGTCAATATGGGGTGCCGACCAGGAGGTGGGCAGTTTGAAACCCGATGCCTTGCAGGACAAAGATGGAGAGTCTGCTTCTGTGGATTTTACAGCCTTGGGGACCCTGGGAGCAACTGCCCCTGCCCCGCACGGCTGCCAGGAGCCCGGATTGGCCAACAAGGTGAGCGCCAGGGCAGGGAAAACACCAGCTTCCTCCAGGCTCTTCTGAGAGGTCCAGCGGCCCGAGCCTGGAAATACTGTCACACACACGTTGCCACCACGCTAGGGAAATCTGTGTGTCTGGGGGAAATACAGTCATTTTTCACTTGAAAAAAAAAAGGTGTTATTTACGCTACCTCGTAAACGATGAGGATTGAAATGTAACAAGGCTGGCCCTTGTTATTTTTAAATGAATTAGTACAATGATAATTTTCAAATTTACATTTCAATCCTCATCAGGTAGTAAGGGTGGGGGGGGGGGGGGGGGAGAGAGAGAGAGAGAGAGAGAGAACAGGCCTCTCTGGTCTTCTTTCCTGCCCCCACCTGGTTCCTCAGGGCCATCTGTGGGACAGGAAGGGGTCCCAGGACCCAAGATGATGAGAACGGTTTTTGTCCAGGGTTGGCATGAAGACTGACAGCAGGAAACACCCCCTAGGGTCCAGACCCCGTGTGTCCACAGAAAGGGGTATTCCAGGCTCAGGAAGGACATCTCCCCCAACCACCTTCCTGAGGCTCTGGCTGAGGGTCTTCAGGAACCCCCAGGCTCAGACTCAGCGGGGTTCAGGCTCACACCAGCAGAGCTCCTGTCTCTGCCATCATCACGCGGTCCTGCTGCTGCCCAGCTCCGGCCTAGGAGGCACCCTGCCAGCCTGTGCGGCCTCAGTCGGGACCCACCCTTGCTCCAGGAGTTAGTCCTCCCAAGTCCTGTTCCCTGGACATCTGGAAGGTTCTCCAGGTCATCTGCCTGGCCGCCCGTCTCCACCTCCACTCCACAGGGCCACCAGTTTGCCTGCAGGACTGGCAGCAATGTGACCTCACGAGGGTGGTCTCCTCAGGGCCGCAAGCTGGTGCTGGCTGCCCGTTCCCTGCAGGGCTAGTGTCCTCTCACTCAAGGGTCAGCTCAGGGACAGCATGGGGGAGTGGGGGTGGTCAGTGAGATCCCCTCCCAACCACGAGGTGGGGCAGAGCATGAGTTACAAGAAGGGGTCTGGAACAGCACCAGCATGGGTGAGGGGCGTGAAGACACGGGGACCTGGCAGAAACAGTGGGCAGGGCTGCGTCATGAGCTGGACCTGGGCCATCTCAAAGCCCAGTTACACCACTCTGAAATCCCCCCCCCGCCCCCCACCCACTACACACACACAGGTCCTGGACATCTGCGCTGACATTTCCCAGTGCCCAGGGTCCCAGCGCCGTGGACTCAGTTTCCCTAGTATGAACAGCGGTGGCTGGAAGGGGTGAGGCCAGGGACCCATCGGCGAGCGCGCAGGGAGTTCTGAGGACCCAGGGGGCAGTCCCAGGACGCCCCAGGTTCGGCAGCCGCACAGCACCGCGCACGCAGGACACCCGTTCCCCAGGGGCGAGCCAGCTGGGTCGGCATGGTAACCGGGAAGCCAGCCCGGCATCATTAGCTGCTAGGGAAAGACACGCGTTTTCTAATGAAAGTTAAGGCCGCATCGATCCTGCCGGGGTCCTTAGCGCGCCAGAGCCGGCGTCTGCGTCCGCGTGCACGGTGACCTGGTTTCCGCCCACTTCCGCTGGCCCCCTCCCCCGCCTCCCGCTCCCTCCCAGGGACTCTGGGGGGGCTCTCTCCGAGCGGAAAACTTGGCTGCCCAGTGCGGACCGGCCGGCGGACCTCAGAATCCCCCACAGCCCTGCCCCCCAGGTCAGGCCCGGTGTAGGGGGGGCTTGGAGACTGCCGCTGAGGGTCAGGGTAGGCCCGATGGGTCCGGAGGGCTGGGATGTCCAGAGGCAAAGTGCCCTGCCCAGGACCCCACCCCCTGCCCGGGACCCCGCCCCCTGACCTGGGCCCCGCCCCCACAGGCAGGCGGCTGAGGCCTTTGGAGGCAGGAGGCCGCCTGGGGGGGGTGGGAGACCTCAGGGCTGGCAGATAAACAGTCTAAATTAGGAATTAGCGAAGCATCTCTGCCCAGAGCGGAGGATGTAACTCAGCTGCGCAGTAGACACCGAGACGCAGCCCCCGGCCGCCTAGCGTGCCTCGGGGGTGCAGGGGCCCCAGCACGCACGCTCGTACGCATAGACGCACAAGGCCCCACACACCCATGTCAGGCCATCCCGGGAGGGGACATGGAAACACCTGCGGGGTGAAAGGCAGGGCAGGAGTGCCACCCCCACATGGGAACACCCCCCCACCCCGCAATAGAGAAGCACCCCCATACCTGGACCGGTGAACCACATCCCCAAGCTGAGTCCTCTGGCCGCCACCTGAGGGAGGGGGGTGGCGGTGTTGGGGGCAGGTGGGCTGCAAGCCTGGATGAGGCTCCTGGTCCCTTTGATATCTGGTGCACCCCGAAGTCTGAGCTCCCACGGGTTCCCCCCATCTTCGACACACACACCCCCTCCCAACTCAGCAACCCTCCGAATGTTTTTCATGCATCGAGAGCCCCATGGGCCCTGTGGCCCAGTCCATCAAGGACCTTCGTGGGCCCTCCTCCCAGCTGCAGTCCGGACTTCTTAAGGAGGGCCAGTAAGTCTTCTCATTCAGACCTGTTCAGGGAGTGCCCCCATCCCCCAGACGGGCAGCGGGTACATCACTCAGGGTGGGGTGAGGGGTGGCTGTCGACGGGGTCGTGGATGTATTTTATTTCTCAGCTCTGAGCTGGACCCTCAGGCCCCAGTGTGCACGGGCGGGAGAGGTGGGGGTGTCCCCAGGGGCCACAGACCAAGGCACCAGTGTGGGGTGCCCCACTCCCATCCTCGGGACGCGGTGGGAAAGCCACGCGACTAAATCCTCCTCTCCAGCCCTTGCCTCTGCCTGGGAGAGGTGTGCCCACCTGTCGGCATCGGGGAGCACTGCGCGCACAAGGCCCCGCCCCCAGGGGACTCTTGTTCCTTGAACCTTCTAGTCGCCTATGTTCGAGGGGCCCCCACTGAGCACACGATGAGTTCGCTCTGGCTGTGACCTACAAAGCTGGGTGTTTCAGTCCCCGCCAGGGGTCACAGAGGTCGCCACAGCCACTGGTGACTTCTGGGGTGCGGGAGGATGGGATCTTAATCCTGCCCGAGGGCCCCGACTCCGGGTTCCTGGGGTTTCCTGGAATCTCGGGAGCCCCAGGGTGGAGCAGTCTGGGCGGTAAGCAGTATCCGATCCCAGGTAGCGTCCTAGCGTCCGGGTAGGGCTGGGAGGAGGGTCCCCAAACCCAGCCACCTCCAAGACAGAGTGGCTTTATGTAAGACGGGGAACCAGGACCGGCTGGGGATTAGTGACGGGGTTACCACGGCAACCTGGCGGGGTGGGGGAGCGGAGCCAGGCCTCTCGCAGGCTTGGGCTCGGGCAAGGTGGAAGGAAGCCCCAGAGGGTCATTACCAACAAGTTCCCATAGCAACCGCGCCAAGCTCATTAATAATTTTTTTTCCTTCCCTTCTTCTTCCAAGTGTGGGTGTTGAAATCCTCCGGGGAACGGATGGAGGGAAGGAGAGAGGGGCTGATGGGAAAATACACACACACACACACACACACACACACACACACACACACACACACATGCAGTGGTGGAATCCCGCTCCGCTGGACACCCTGACTGCCCAGGCCAGCCCCACAGGGCCCCATACCTGCCCCTTGCACACACACCTGTTGTCCAGGACAAGGTCCCAAGGATGGGGGCAGGGAGACAGCAAGGCCCCGTTCTGGGGAGGGTCTGTCTAAAATGCACGCACCCTCCAGCTGAGCCCACAGGTTTTTGTGAGCCCACAGGTGCCCCTCCAGACATGGCACAGCTGAGGACTTTCCAGACGCTTTTAATATGAGTCTGTGTGGAGTCCTTGGGGAGGGGCCTGGTCCTGCACACGTCGTCCGTCGGTAAGGCTGGTGATCACACCCATTGTCCCCTCCTCGGCACCTCACCCGATGTCCCGGCATGCCTGAGTCTGGGACAAGAGGGGTGAAAACACGGGCGCAGCTTTCGAATGACTCAACACCGTGCCATCCCCAAACCACGGCAAACCGGCCACTGGGGTCCGCTGTGAGGTTGCTGGTCTCAGTGGGCGCAGCCAGCCTCCTCCCTTTCCCTCAGGGCGGCAGGTGGGTTTGATCCATCAGCCCAGCGCCGAGCAGTCTGACGCCACAGGACGCAGTAATTGGGACCCGGGGTGTGCACCCCAAAGAAGGGCCCTGGACTGCACATCTCAACGGGCCCCGGGGGCAGAAAAGCAGGTTCCTGGAAGAGGTTGGATTAGCCACACTAGTTCAACCTCACAGCCCGTGTGGGTGGGACCCAGGATGCTCAGCGGGAGAAGTCAGACACGGACGGCCACACACCAGAGAAATCGAGCCCTCTCACCGTGCCGTGGGGGCTGGCTTACAGGGAGGGATCCTGAAGGACAGGACAGGACTGTTCTCTGGCGCCCTGGTGGTGGCGTGAGGGGCACGTGGGGCTGCCAGCCCTAAGGCCAGCAGTTCAAAACACCAGGCTTTCTCCTCCCATCAAGAACGAGGCTCAGACGCCCACAGGGTCGACCCCGGGGCGGTGAGTGCTGTCGTTGTTTGGAAGATTCCTGAGACGGCATACTTTCAGCGAGCAGATGACCTCTTTCTACCCAGTGCTGATGCCTAGCCCGCGGTGCCACCAGGGTGCCACCATGGGGTGACCAGAGAGAAAGGAGACTGGAGGCTGGGGGGTGGCGCCAGGTGGGACGCAGTGTAAAGGGGTCTCTGTGTGGCGTGCCATGGAGCTGGTCTCGCCTCTTGGTGACCTGGCACGGCAGCAGAATTGCCCCTGGGGTTTCCCCCAGCTGCCCTCTGCACAGGAGATAGGGTATCCCTTGCCCAGGAGCCACCGGCAGATTCAAACTGGCCAGCTGTCTGGTTCGCAGCTCAGCGCTTAGCTGTGGGCACCACTGGGCTCTGATGGCATGGCAAGAATGTTCCAGAATTGGTGACGGCGGGGACGCCTGTGTCATAGACTCTGAATGTGCCCGCCGCTGCCCCCGCCGGGCACACACGACACGTGGGTGGACTGAGAAGAGAAATGTGCCTGACTCCAATCCTGGGAGTGTAGGCCAAGTGCCCAGCCTCAGTTTCTCCTGAGGCAAAGCGCCTCAAGTTCTATGCTCCCCCACAAGGGCTGGGGTGGGGCAGGGGCTCATCCCAGTGAGCCCCAAAGAGTCGGCTGTCTCTGTGATTTCACCAGGGCCAGGGAGCTTTCTTTCCCAAAGGCCGACTCAGTAGGGGGAGGCGGCCCACGCAGTGGACACTTGGGGATCTTGTCGGGCTGCAATTTGGGGCCACAAGGTCCCTTCCACCCACTTTGTGGGACAGGAAGCCCCCTATGCCTCCTGGGGAGGCAGGTGAGGGAGGGACCCCTGGGACTGACGTGGGTACACACGGGGGCTGCAGCAAGGGCCAAGAGCAGGTGCCTTCAGAAAAACGCAGCTCTAGAACACTCCTCACGGCTCCCCGAGTCCCCAAAGATTGGGCACCCTTTCCTTGTGGCTTCCCAAGTCCCCGACACTGTGGACTCTCTCTTTTTCTCCTGGTGCTCCAGTGTCCGCACCCCTGGGCCGTCCCTATGGGCCTCTGAACTGACTCAGCCGTCCACCTGGCCAGTGACCCCGATTTCAGAGCAGGTTAAACACAGGGACCTCTGAGCAGCCGAGAGGAGCACACGTCTTTGAATCAGCCTGGCCAGAGACTCAGCCC
>PVJH01045501.1:0-12359 GCA_004026705.1 Nesogale talazaci
GAGTCTATTCCCAATATTTTAAAGGAGTTTTTCATGTGGTTCAGAGATCAATACTGGGCTACAGAGTCCTTGCAGTGTGACTATCTGACAGTGGTGTCAGGTTATTAGTGGTCTCAAAGAAAGTGTCAGTAAGTTTTCTCTCACAAGTATAGTTATGTTTGCACTCAATAACTTGAACATAATCCACAGAGCAGTAAAATGGTGTTTATTTATATGGTGTTAATTCTCTCTTCCCTAGCTGACAGTATGTTTAGCTTTAGCCTTTAAGTTTCTCATGGAATTTTATTTTGATTCAATTGAATATAAACATTGTGAGCAGCTGAAACCCACTCAACTATCATCAACCCCTTGCTCTTGGTAAATCTTCTGATCTCTCAGCTGACCTCAGTTTAGAGGTTAAATAATTTACATGCCCATTGCCAGACAGATCATCAGTCATACCCTAGTGACTGTGATCTGCTTTTCCCTACAGCCCAAGTTTGGGGAAATACTCTTCCATAGAACGTGATGGGTAGACCTTAGAGAATTTCCTTCAGCTCACCACCATGGGGGTGATGGTGTAAATCAAGGAGGGGTAGGAATTCTCAGTGATTTTATTGTCACCTTGTTTGTTCTAATTTTAAGTTTCAGGAAATGTCACCTGAAGGGTTTGGCTCCTAATACCTTGAAAATCACTTTTGTAAACATAACTAACACACTGACATTTTGTGTATGTCCCGGGTATTGACTAGTGGTTACTGAGGCTGTGGGTTTTTTGGCTCTCATTGAGTGCCATCTCACAGGGACTCAGTGCACAACAGAATGAAACACCGCCCTCTCCTGTGCCAGCCTCACAAGTTAGGATGAACTCATTTTTTCAATAACTGTCAATCCATGTTTTTGAGTGATTCCTAGTTTTCACTGTCCCTCTACCAAATATAATATCCTTCTCTGTGGGTTGTTCACTTTGGGGATGAATATGAATTCTCAACATCCTTACCTCTAAGTAGCACACACTCCATGTTTCTGCTAATTTGTCCTTTAGGAAAATTATAGTACTTTCCACATTCTTGGCCAGCACTACCAGTAAAATACATAGACTCATTTTTAGTCTTACTTATTCAGTGTCCAACTTTTACATACATCAAACATTTTAAAATAAAATGATTTTGCTCAGGTGAACCAAGTCCTCAAAGTAATATCTTTGCTTTTCAACACTATGAAGGGATTTGCTCATCATATTAATCCAATACAGCATATCTGTTAATCTCTTGACTGTTACTACTACCATTCTTTTTTTTGTAATGTTTCATAAGCTAACAATTTCTCTGGCAAGAGGTACAGCTTATTGAAGCTCAGATTGAGAATGTTGCTCAAGGAGGGGATGTAATGCAACAAGCCTGCCACAGAGGCCTGAGATTGAAGCTCGTTCTTAAGACAGGCTAGGGGAATGGTGGGAGATATGTTCCAGAGAGATATGATGACAGAGCATGACATAGTCTATCCAAACTGTACTTTTCGAGTAGCCTGAATAGCTGATTAGTTTTAGAGGGGCCCTAACTTATAGCCCCTCTTCTATAACTACCGCTTCATGAATCCTTGTCTTCAGAAACATGGGGTGCAAAATCACAGTATCAGTAATATCCTGTTAGCCACTCAGGCTAATCCCTCCATACTTTATTGCAGCATAGCTTTACCCCACCAGACTGACTTTATCTTCCTACCATACATGTTCCACAAATGCTAACCTGTACCCTAGCTTTCCTCTTTCCCATTGAAGACCAAAACTATGAATGGGACATCCTATAACCCAAATTAATAAATTCTCTTCCACAATTCGTGGTGTTGCCATCTGCCAGCAATAGTTTGAATGCATAGAACCTAGGCTGTAGGGCCAGGAGACAGATGGTTGCTCATTTATTTCTTTGATCCGTTTCATGTACTTTTAAAGTTCTGCCTTCATTCTTGATCTTGACATCACCCATTTACTTCCTCTTGGTCATTCCTTGGCAGTGCAGTGCAATCTTTCCCAATGGTCTCAACGTTGTACCATCTTAAACAAAAGAGCTGCAGAGAGTAGAACTTAAGGATCCCTCTGGCCATGTTTTCTTGTTAATAATATCTCTGCTTTGGTCAAGTTACACCTAGGCAGTCCTGTTGTGTCCCTCTGTCTGTTGTCCACCTCTGACACAACTTCTACTAGTTACCACACTCTGGTGCATGTTACTGTGGGCTTATAAATTGGCTCATTCAACCACGCACATCTCACAAGCAATAGATATTGTACAGTATGCATTGGAAGAAAGGGGCTTGAGAAAGTATAAACTTTAAGGAAGAGCTCAGCATGGGTTAGAGTGGCATATATGAGATGATTCAAATTGATCACATAAGCAAACAAGTCAAGGTTTCTGAGTATTGTCTGGTAAAGAATGTTCTTCACCAAATATTCCTTCTTTCAGTTAAAAGTCTGTTGAAGATAAGATACATAATTCAATGGAGTTTGTGGCATTTAAAGTCTTAAATACTTCACCTTTGTACTAACAAAATATGTACAAAAATTGTATATAAGATCAATCAAAAGTACATGATGTTATGTGAAAAAATAGTAAAAGAATTTAGTATATAGAAAGAAGTCACAGAACCATAAATCACAAAGTAGAGCTGTGAGAGAAACATGTACTTATAAATCAATAGCTAAATTAAAAACTGAACTGGATGTTGATGTGGGGAAGACACAGAAACAGGAGTATGACTGCTATTAATATCGAATATCGTTAATTTTTAATTTTAGATAAATTATTAATAAAAATATTAGGAGTAAGTGTCATCACAAGTTCTCCCAGGTTTTTCAAAAAGAAAGGGATCATGCTATTATAGCCAGATAATAATTTAAAAACAAAATAAAAATCAAATGGAAAGAACTAATTGTCAGTAGAAAAGTGCACAGGGGAAATAGATAGCAACAATACCATTGATCACCACTCTTGATTCTCTAAATCATTTTTAAGTGCAATATATGGGTTTAATAGCACAAAAAATTGAATTGCCACAGTGATTTAATTTGATTAACACTGAAAACATCTTAAGTTGGCATCAAATTCAAGTGTGTGGTTTCCTCTTCAAAGTCAGTTTTAAACAATGTATCTCAACCCTCAGCCTCATGAAATTTCCAAGATTACCCGGTATTTTCATTTCATAGTTTTCATTCTAGGAAGATGTAGAATCCTTTTATCCTCTGAGGCCAGGATATAACAATTCTGTGACATGCGTGTCAATAAAGGGGACCTGAAGAACAGAAGAATTTGTTCTATAAGGATAGAGATAGTACAGACACTCTTTTGCTTTACTATTGTCACACTAACATACTCAGCCATCATTTGGGTTTCAGTAATTTCTCTTGGTTACATTACACTTGATCAATCCTTATCAGTCCGATCATCCCCACCATGCCACTAATTTTTAAATCACTTTTTGTTCCCTTGTTCCTGGGTTGATCAGGAAATAGAGGAAAGAAATAGGAGGCACAGGACATTTACACAGGTCTTAATACAGGCATATACATAGGTAAATATATTTATACATGGTGATGGGGAGATACATCTATGTGCATACTTACTGTGTTAGCATTAAGGCAGCGGATGAACATTGGGCCTCCACTCAGGTAATTACTAATGCAGAAACATGTTGTTCTATTAAATTGGTATCCCATGATGCCCACCTTCTCAACATGGTCACCTAAGACAATTGTGTGCATAAGCAAGAATGGTGAAGAAACCTGATGATGCTTGGCTATCGAAATATATAGCGCTCAACTATCAAATTATATAGTGTCTGGAATCTTAAAGGCTTAAAAGTAAATAAGCAGTCAGATAGTTCAGAAACAAGAAAGCCCACATAGAAGAAGCACACCAGCTTGTGTGACCACATGGTGCTAGGCATTAAATAGCTAAAAATTATATCATTATAAATACGGAAGGGTTCAGATTGGGGATCCAAAGTCCACCTGTAGATGAAATGATATCCCCTTACAGAAGGGTTGCAAAGAGGAGAGGAGCCAGTCAGGATACAGTGTAGCAATGAGGAAGCTTGCAACTTTGCTCTAGTTCTTAATTGCTTCCTCCCATCCCTTCCCATTATCATGATCCCAATTCTAACGTACAAATCTGGCTAGACCAGAGGATGTACATTGCTACATATAGGAGCCCAAAACATGGAAAATCAAGGACAGATGATCCCTTTAGGACCAGTGGTGAGAGTGACAATACTCAGAAGGTGGAGGGAAGGTGGAGTAGAAAGGGCGAACTGATTACACCGATCTACATATAACCTCTTCCCTGGAGTATGAACAACAGGGAAGTGGGTAAAGGGAGACTTGAGATAGTGTACGATATGACAAGATAATAATAATTTTTAATTCATTAAGGGTTCATGAGGGATGGGGAAGGGGGGAATGAGGAGCTAATACCATGGTCTCAAGTGGAAAGAAAATTATTTTGTGAATGATGATGGCAACAAATGTGCAATTGTGCTTTGCATACAATGGATGGATGCATGGATGGTGATAAGAGTTGTATGCGACCCCAATAAAATGATCTTTAAAAGTGCAAACACCCTCAGATTGGAGCATGGTCTTAATCCCAAGGGGGCAGGGTGGTCAATTGATAAAGTAAAAAGAAAAAGCCAAGAACTTGACAGGCCTTACTCAACATTGTCTCCTCTTCTGTTTTGGGTTACAGATTTGCCACACGAAATGCAGTCCAGTTTAGTGAACTAGAAATCTAGGACTGCTGTCGTGCAGATTTATGCATCACAAGGATGGATTTCAACTTCTGACTGGGCTGTGAATCAAACTCATTCTCCTGACTCCAAATTTCCTAGTGGCACTGTCTTCCTATTTAGAAAGGGTCCTGATTAGACTTCAAGAAGCTTGAGCTCCAAAATGGTGAGTACTACAGAGACCTACAATGTTTGTTTCATGCAGAATAATGTGAGATAGGAATTGTTGGGAACACTATGCCCTAAGACCTGAGATTCCGCCACAAATAAAGGCATGACAGAGCCAGGACAAAGAACTGAGCTTTGTGAAGCATTCTGTTGGTATCAAACGTGGATGTGGTTTCAAGAACTGGATTACTGTGATGATCTTTCTTATATCACTTGGGACCAAGTACAGAAGGCCTCAGCTGGGTCTTTTTTCAGTGTGATGGGCAACAGAACTTCCTGAGCAAAATCTGTATTTGGAAGTCTACCAGAGAACACGAAATATCAACTCATGCAGAATCACCCTTGATGCATTATTGCTGTTTTCTTTTTTCCCTTCTGGCAGTGACTTATTTTCTAGAAAGTTCTAAAAAATAGTAGACAGAACTCGTATGTTCGTTAAGGACTTAGTCCTCTCATGACTTTATCAAATTCTTTCAGTGACAATATGTCCAGTTGGTCAATGTGATAATTTCCTATTCATTATTTGTTGCTGTTTTGTTTTTTAAAAGGAATGAATGGTGCAGGAAAGAGATTACACAGTCATTCCCAGGGAAGTAAATGAAATTTTAGAGCCCATTATTGTAGTCTATCTATGTTGAAAGTACCATGTATTTGGAACTGATTTGACTTTGACCCTCTCTTTGAGGGTGCAGATTTTTAAAAATTATTTTATTAGGGCATATACATTTCTTATAACAATCCATACATCAATTGAATCAAGCATATTTGTACATAGGTTGCCATTATTGTTTCTAAACACTTATTTTCTACATGAGTTCTTGGTATCAACTCCTCTTTTCCTTCTCCTTTATTCATGATTTTTATTGATGGGGATCGTAAGCCCTGTAGAAGCACTCCTCACTGATAATGACCCTTTGTACTACAGAAGGGCACCCTGCCCATATTTGCACATTCTTCACAATGCTTAACATTAGTTACCTCATTATTGTGCTATTATTAAAATACAGCTGTTGAAGGTCTTTCTTTTCTTTCAATAACCAATCATGTCCTTTCCTCTGGACAATTCTTTTTCTGTAGCATGTCCAATGTATGGGGGATGATATCTCACCCCATTACTTTTTTTTGGTTTTGCCATTCACTTCAGCACTTTTATTTCTCCTTACACAATGCTATGTTTCTGGGCTTATTATTCACACATAAAAATAGAAAATCAAAATTTGTTTTGTCATCTCAAAGAATTGAGAAATGTGTACAAAATTATATAAGTTAAAATAATGAGTAAGTTTAGAGGTTTAAATGCAAACCATCTTCCAACTCAACGGAAATAACTATCTCTGGAGCTCTGCTGGCCAACATCACCTAAAGAAAGGAGATTTGGTCCCAAGACTCAGATTCTTCCAACATGTAGGTCTCACACAGGAAAGACAGACTGCTTTCTGTCTCCTGCTGACTTGCAGGCGATCCTGAAACTGACAGCTCGTACTGGCTTCATTCACCTCAAGTAGCCGTTGCTGGGGTTGTAATCAAAGCAAGTGCAGGGCTTTAAACAGACCAGGGGATCATTATCAGGAAGACAAGGTATCGGGAAGACAAGGGTGAGATCAGCAACAAGTCCGATGAGCAGTGCTGCTGCCATAGAAGACATCAAGGACAGTTCTTTCAAAGGCTTCTTCCAGTTTCTTGAGGTCAGCCGGAGGGACCGACCTGTGCTGTATCCAGTTTATGCCACAGATGGCAGCACTGCAGGCAGTTTGTCTAGAAGCCCTGCGGTGGAGAATGGGAGGGAGGGCCAAACTCATCATACTCCTGGGTGTTGATACACATTTGCTGGAACGTGGATGGCGAGTCCAGGATGGCGATTCCACCAGTCCACCGATTCACGTGGAAGAATTGCATTCAGGGGGTTCAATGATCTTGATCTTCATGGTGTTCGGTGCCAGAACTGTGATCTCCTGCTACATGTGGTCTCTGATGCCAGGGTGTGTGGTGGTCCTGCCAGACAGCATGGTGTAGGGTGCAGGTGCTTCTGGATGTCCATGGCACACTTCATGATGGAATTGAGGGTAGTCTCATTAGCGTCATAGGATGGAGAATGGGAAGAGCACTTCAGGGTAGCAGATGCACTCGTTGTTGATGGTGATGACCTAACTGTTAGGCAGTTCATAGCTCTTCTTCATGGACTGGAGGATGTAGTGGCAGTGGCCATCTCTTGCTCAAATGCAGGGAAACATAGAGCTTCTCTTTGATGTCAAGTATGATCTTCTGCTTGGCTGTGGTCATGAAACTGTAGCCCGGCTTGGTTAGGATCTTCATGACGTTATAAGTCAAGTCGCAGCCTTCCAGGTCCAGAGGCAGGATGCCATGGTACAGGGTGAAATCCTCATGAATGGACTCAGTCTGCTTGACACTGTCACCGGAGTCCATGACAGTATCTGTGGTGCCACCGGAAACAGACAAGGACCGCCTGACCTGGATAGCCAGCGCACTGTAGATAGTGTGCTAACGGGTCTTCTACATGTCATCCCAGTTGGTGATGATGCCTTGCTCAATTGGAATGCCTCGCTTTCTTTGAGTCTCAGGGTCCACGTAACTGACCTTCTGGCCCATTCCCAGCATGATGCCCTGGTGCCGGGGGTGTCTGAGGATGGAAGGGAAGACAGCGTGTTTTCCAGTAAAGCCAACCTTGCTCATATCAAGACACTGTCATTGACCAACTTGACGATTTCTTCATTCATGGTGAATGGAGGGACAGGGGTTGGCAGAGGAGAGAAGAAGAACTTGAAAGAGGTAGTGCCAGTGACTGGCAGAATCATTGTTTTTTAATAGCATTTGCCTGTACTTCTTAGAAGTAATGAAACAAAGAAGTAAATCACAACATAAGCATCTGCAAAGTTATTGTCATAAAAGTGATTGGAACTCACAGCAGCCTGATAGATGAGGACAGAACCGAACTGTGAGTTTCCTAGCCTGGAACTGGATATGGGAATAGAAAGCCTCTTCTTTCTCCCCCAAAGTGATCGGAAGTTTCAAACTGCTGACCTGAACCTAGCAGATGGGAGTCCGAAGTGCTACCATTGCTCCTTCTTCCAAGATAAATTGGTGTGTTCTACTTGACGTTCCCACAAAAATTCAAATGATGTAATTTACATGTCTTATTCATTGTCTTTTTTAGAAATGAATCGGGGTTGATGAAAATCATG
The DNA here is from genome assembly GCA_004026705.1 of Nesogale talazaci. Taxonomy (NCBI): domain Eukaryota; kingdom Metazoa; phylum Chordata; class Mammalia; order Afrosoricida; family Tenrecidae; genus Nesogale; species Nesogale talazaci. The sequence goes on from PVJH01045501.1 coordinate 8,124, forward strand.
GTCCAAGCTAAGTTCACTTTAGTCCTAAAGAAATGTCTTTGATTTTGACACTAAAAATAGATCCTTTGCAAAGAAAATTGCCCAGTGAGGCATGTGTTTGATTTCTTGACAGGTGTTTCCAAGGATATGATTATGGATCCTAATAAAATATAAATCTTCATTTCAAATTATGCTCAAACTATTACGATGCTGTTTATTGATTCAGTTGGGAAGATTTCTATTTTGTTTGTTCTGTGTTGTAATTAATGTAACTGAATGCAATAGTGTTTGAGCTTTATTCGTATTTTCTTCACATTCACTTTCAGCAAGAAATAACTTTTTGTACTTCATGGTTTATTAGTGATTGCGTCCCATCCCGATACCTTGTTGTCTAAATGTCTACTTTTTCAGAGAATTATAAAATATAAAATAGATACAGCTATACTTCCTAATTTTAAACTGCATAGCATTGTATTATTCTATTTGAATAGCTTCCCTTCCCCCCTGCTATCATGATGAGACAGACCAACATTTTTATTGAATTATCTTACTGAATCTATATAAGAACTATCTGATATTACAATACCAGAACTTATCATTCCAGAAATTCTTCTCAATCAATCTTGAATTTTTGAAAAATCCATTTATCTGGTATTTCAGCTACTTTTAAGTCATTTTCAGAAGAATTTACCATTTGTGTTATATAATAATAATAATAATAATGATAAATTTTTAAAAATATGTGTGTTCTGCTTAAATATCCTTTTTCTTGGAATGCACATCATTTTCAATATCAATCAGTCTAGTGGACATGTACTTTTTTCCAAATTTGTGTGCATAGATCATGTTCATATTTGCATAGGTTTATTTAAATATATTGAGTGCTATCAATTAATGATACTTGGTTTATTTCCTTACAGTATGTTTGAATAATAGGTCCCCCCTACTTCAGTTCATAATCATATTCCTAAAATGGCTGAAGAGAGGCAAAAGAAAGAGCAAAAGCAAGCAAACAAAAAAGCAATATTTCTTATTTTAAAATATATCAACATCCACTCAATTATACTTTTAAAATCATGTTATCTGTTGATACAAAATATATTGCCAACCCACCGCAGAAGATATTTTGTGGAATACACTGTTTATAATACATATTATGTGGGATATGGGGGTTAGGTTACAATGAGTGGGATTATTGGACACTCTTGTTTGGACATGGACTGGAATTGGTAAATTCAGTAGCAAGTGAGGAGAAAACTATTTTGTAAACTTGTAGAGGCCTCACAGAGTAAAAATGAAAGTAAAGATACAATAAATTTTTAACAAAAATATTGAAGTTTCCTTGTATAGATCAAATCTCTGGAGAAGTGAATGTTGATTGTTAGAGAATGAGAAGAGTGGTTAAACCATAAGGTAGATGTAATAGAACAACAACCATATGTCAAATTCCTTTGAAATAAAAATTGCTCCGGATTATAAACCTCATCTTTCTTTTCATATCTATTCGACTGCTTAGTCCTCAGATAAGACAGATTGTGTTGCTATTTTAGGACTCAGTGATTGTTGAGGATGTGGCAGTGGATTTTACTGCTGAAGAATGGGCATTGCTGGATGTTTCCCAGAAACAACTCTACAGAGAGGTGATGGTGGAGACCTTCACAAACCTAGCTGTAGTGGGTAAGAAAAGTTTAATTGTTTCAAACTAATTTATTACTGACCAATACAGTTGTACCAGTAACTGGGCTAAGTGAGGGAATACCTGGTTAAATGAGCAAAAGAAGTTAAGGTTCTCTCCGAGAAATTATGTATTGTATCCATGATCACAAATCTCTGCCTATTGCAGTCTTCCACAACTCTGTCAGTGTGTCACACCATCAAAACTTGCATGTTGTTATTCTTCAAGTTACCCACCAAGTATGTCAATTACTACCAGTATTATCCATGGTGAATAGGTGTTGGCAAAACTTGCAATTTGAGAAAAAGAGTAGAAAGGACCATATGTTCCACTTCTGTACTATAAACTACTGACAAATTTATGAATTATGATATAGTATTATATGTTACAATGCCAGAAATAGAGGCCCTATTGCTAAAAGGTTCTCAAATTCTCACCTTTCTCCTACAGAGCAGGGTAGTGGTGTCAAACTGCTGATATTGCCGTCAGCAACACAATGCAAACACCTAAGTAACCAGGGCTTCAGTGTATTCACCTAAATGTATTCACTTAAATATTCACTTAAAATTTTTCAAAACTGCTTGTCTGCAAATATCTACAAAATCAATCTATTGTGTCAGTTTCAGGGAAATGGTCTTACCATGTTGTTGAGAATTATTTGTTTGAGTAATAAGAGAAATTATGGAGGAGAGTGCAGAATATTCCCTCAGTCCCACTGTGTCAAGGAAACACTGACTGGGAGGGAGCGGGAGGGCAGCAAAAAAAAAAAGAAAAGAAAAAAGAAAACACTGACCAGCTCTTCATGGAAGAAATTGTACTTGATGATTCAGTTAGAAAAATAATTCTTTACCAAGTAGAATATTCTGAGCAAACACCTATCCTTGTTTGTTTGTCACTTTTAGACATGAAAATAGCACTTATGTTCATGAAGTGGGGAAAATCTTTGCATATTTAATATTACATCTGCTTTATTCTACTTTAAATTTTTATATTATAATTGTAAGCTACATATACTGTTAATCTTAATGGATTAATTTATTTTCCATTGCTCTGATCATTGCCAAAAAGTGGAAACAACATAATGTAACAAAGTATTTCTTGTTTCATTGTTAAGTCTTGTCTGAGATTAATGTTTTGCCTTTTTTTGTTTTGTATTGCTTACTACAACTTATCATTACTGGTTCTGCTTCTGAAACGTTAATGTTTAAGGAAACCTACCCACTGAAGATGTAATGGTAAAATTCTTGGAAAATGATACCAGTTCCTCTATATTGCAAAAAGTCTGTGAGTTCCATGGTCAAATAAAGCAGGATACCAACCGGAACTCATATTTCAGGTGAGTGTAATTTACTTGAGAGAAAGAAAGAGAATGCAATGCTCAGAACAGAGTTTGAAGGGCATATTATGTTATATACCGGTAAGTACATGTATAAGGGAACATACTGAAAGAAGTGATTTGGCATCTTAAATACACCTGGTACAGATACGTGAGCACTCATCTAGTAACAACACTTTGGCAGCTCAGAACCTCCCAGCAACTCTGGGGAAGTTCTGTTTTGGTCATCTCTTTCTTTAATTCTTACTGATAAGTCACGATGGGTCAAAATTGACTTCTCATCTAATATTAGCATTCTTTACATATATATGCATACTATAATATGTAAACCCCAGCTAATTTATCATATATAAAACAACAATCAGTGCACAATTAACACACCATATATTCATAGCCACACACTAATATTTTGTCCATTTGAAATCATCGAACCAAAGAAGTACGGAGTGGAATGCTCCATAGGATTTTTTAAGTATGTTCATCTTTATGGAAGTAGAGAACCTCATTGCTGAGAACAGCATTGTTGGCTTCAACAGCACCATCTCCTAGCAGCACAACTCTATTTATTTGGTATAGTCGTTACTCATTAGCCTGTTAACCCACAGATTAACAGCTGTTTCACAAAAGAAAAGCAAAGACGTGTGTATCCCTTGAAGTTATAGTCTCAAAAATACTACAAGGTCCTAATATTTTATGTGAGTCAGAATTAACACAAGCAAAGGGAGTTTGAGACATATAGTTCGGGTATCAAAAAGATCATTAGATAATGGAATTTTCCAGTATCATTTTGATGCTGCATATATTTGTAGATGAATTGTATATCATATTAATATAGAAACAAACACAGAATCCTGTCAGTGCATTGTTTTAAACATTTGGTTGTTAACTGCAAGAAAAATTGGTTTAAAACACACATCAATCACACCCTAGGGTAAAGAAGACACTTTCTCTTCTTATAAAACTAATATATCTATTATGTCTTATGGGGTCACTATGAATAGAATGTCCAATTGCAGCATATACATATATCTATATTGGAATATAATGTATAACATTCAAAATATGTAATAGTTACATATACATAGGTATATAGTCTGTATGAATTAATTTGATTACACCAATAATAGTTAAATAGTTTAATAATTTAAATGGTCAACATTTACCTCAATAGAATGCAAATATTTTATTGTATATCTGTATATGTGTGGGTCTATCTGTAGAAATAGATGTTAACACTATTGCCACT
>PVJH01045502.1:0-12359 GCA_004026705.1 Nesogale talazaci
ATAAGCCTCACTATGTAACTTTTCTGTGTACTAGGTGTGTTCTGTTTCCTTGCCCTTTTAAAGACACATCCAAGTAGAGATCACCAACATGATTCTCAAATTTCATTGTTTGGATAATAATAATAAAATGTGAAAGTTATTTTGAGTGCTTTTTCCTTTGTCCTTCTCTAAATTGGAAATACTATTACTTTTAGGAACAAAACAGAATGGCTTTTAGAAAAGACAGTAATCAGAAAACCTGGATGAATAAGAGAAGACTCAATATTGTTTATAGTGATAACTTGCTGGGCATATAAAAACATTTGCTTTTCAATGATTGTGTTAGTCCCAGTAGACTAGAAAAAAATTCATAAACACATATGGATGTAAGGGAAAGGTTAATATACAAGAGGATTAGAACATGGAGAAAGCATCCCAACCCAGTCCAGTCCAAGGTCATAAGTCTGATATTAGCCCATATGCTTGATACCAGACTATAAAGTTTCCTTCCAACTCATGAAGCACACGCAGTAGAGGCATCCCAGTGCTGGCAGGGGTCTCCCCATGACTCCTCATTTCCAGGGCTCAGGGTCCATCAGGAGTATACATTGGCTGTGGGAACATCTCAGCACTGGCAGCGGTCTCTCTGAGATCTGGTTCCATCAGGGCAAGCACATGTGGCTTCTCCTCTGGCTCCTCCATTCTCTAGGAATCAGGATCGATCAGCATGCTGTCATCTAGTCTTGTCACTAGTTTGTCTCTCGGAGACTGAGTCAAGTTTCTCTTCTCCAATTGGGAAATATTGCAAGTTTCCTAGAAATCTCAAGAGAAAGCCATGCCCACACAGAGGCCTCATTGGCTATCTCCAGATTGACAAGTTAGACTCCACCCCCAGACTCTCAATCATGAAATTGACACAAGTCCATCACTGTCACAATGATGAAACATACAAATTTCCTCTAGTTCTTCAATGCTTTCTCCCCCCTACAAACATGATTCCACTTCTGTCATACAAATCCAGTTAGACAAGAGGATGTACACTGGTACAGATAGGAACCAGGAATATAGGGAATCCAGGACAGATGATCCCTTCCATTCCATTGGTGAGATTGGCATTCCCTCCTCTCTTGGGTATAGACAACAACGAAGTGATTGAAGGGAGACATTGGAGAGTGTAAGATATGACAAAATAATAATAATAATTTATAAATTATCGAGGTTTCATAAGGAAGGGGGAGCGGTGACGGAGGGGAAAATGAGGAGCTGATATCAAGGACTTAAATAGCAAGCATTTTTTTTTAGAATGATGAGGGCACCAAATGTACAAATGAGCTTAACATACAATAAATGGATGTATGGATTATGATAAACATTGTATGAGCCCTCAATGAAATGATTAAAAAAACATTTGCTTTTAATAAGAACAGGTATTCCTCCTAATGCTACTCTTAGAATTCTCATGACATCAAGAGAAGACATGTTGGGTGGGGTGACATACACATGAAGAAATAAATATTATCTCAAGATTTACTTCAGGATATAAGACATCATGCTGGAGCATGTCTCTTGCAAATATAATGTGGAGTTCTTTCTGACACAAAATATAGTTATGAACAAATGTAAACAGTGGGGTTTTGTAAGGGGCAGGAAAACTACCTTGTTTCCTCTGTGAAGTGATATTGATTTTAGACTTGCAGAAAGAAATTGAGTTGGCAGGCAATAGGTAGAAGAGCCGGCTAAAAGTGCAACTGTTTTGGCAGTAGTTTATTTACTACTGACACAGTATAGGTAAATCTGCCCCAAAGATCTCTTTAGATTATTGGAAAGCAAGGATACTACTTTGAGGATTCAGGTGTGCCTTACCCAAACCCTGGTATTTTCCATTGCTCCTTATACCTGTGAAAGCTGGACAGTGAATAATGAAGAATGTAGACAAATCTATGAATTTGAATCATGGTGCTTAAGAAGAGTATTGAAAGTACCAAGAACTGCTAAAAGGAGAGTGTTCCTTAAAAGCACAGATGGAAAGACTTTGTCTTTCATATTTGGGACATAATGTCAGGAGAGATGAGTCCCTGGAGAAGGTCATCATCATCCAGTGAAAAAGAGGAAGACCTCTATGAGAGGGATTGACACAGTCACTGCAACAACAGACTTACACATAGGAACAATTGGGAGAGTGATGCCAGACTGTGTGGTGTTTTGTTCTATTGTGCACAGCATCTTTATGGGTTGGATTTGACTTGATGGCACATAACAACAGTAACAATATCAGAATAGGAGCCTTCAGACTTAGAAGTGATTTTCTAAAAGCCCCCAAATCCATGACCAACCAATTATGATTCTAACAACACTGGTAGAATTTTGAGGCTATAAATTTTTAGAGAAAATTTATCTCTCTGCTGTGAAAGGCAGGTGGGGAGTTAAACTGCCGACCTTATGACTAGCAGCACATGTACAACCCACTATAGCACCTGGGTTCCTTGACTTTCTGATGCCTCTGCAAAAATAGTTTCCTCTGCATTGTGGAGCTGAAATGAGTGATTAGATCAGGGACAGTAGTTAGGAACTTAACTATATCCCGCCTCCTTTACTGGAACTTTACAGTACAATCTATGGCAATTGTGACCAATGTAATATGCCGTTTGATTTCTTGACTACTGTTTCTGAGGGTGAGGATCATGAATACAAGTAAAATGAAATCCTTAACAACTCAAACTTTTCTCAATTTATCATGGTGTTGTTTATTAATCCAATTGTGAGAATTTTTATTTTCTTTATATTTAGCAGTAACTTATCTAAAGGTCTTTCTTCTTCAGTAAGAGTTTCAAGTTCTCTTTGCTTTCTTTAAGTAAAGTTGAGGCATGTGCATATACCATGCTGCTATTAACTTTTTTCTCCAACTCTTATGCCACTCTATGTCATATCATCTGATTTCTTGGGTTTTTTTCTCCGCACTAAGATTGAAAAAGACACAACCCATACACACAACTTTCCTGACTTTTTTTTTGGGGGGGGGGGCATCACTGCTCTCCAGTGGTGGGAGTAGGAGGCCCAGCCCCACCGCTGGAATTGAACCTCCGTCCCAGTGGGCCGCAGTCCCGCGCACAACCACTGCGCCACCGGGGCTCAGCCCCACTTTCCTGACTTTAAACTACACATTATCACTTTGTTCCCACCACGTGTCTGTCGGTTTGCCTACTGTGTGGCTTGTGTGCTGCTGTAATGTTGGAAGCCATGTCACTGGTATTTCAAATGTCAGTAGACCCACTCAAAAAAAAAAAAAAACAGGTTTCAGTGGAACTTCCAGACTGTGGTAGTTTTTCTGTTTGCCAGTATGACACCTGTGTAAAGATATGGATTGAGTTTAGCTTGTCAATCAGGTTACAACTTGATGACTTCTTTTGGAGGTGTGACAGATATGAATGCTTTTCTGTAAGTAAGTCCCTCGCTCTTTCTCCCTCGTGGGCCTTGTGATCAGACTAACATGCTTACTGATCTATCTACCCTGCCTTACCACATGTTCTGAGCTAACTTTGAGCATGTCAACCCATGGACTAAGATGAGCAGCATCATTGGAGCCGTGCTGCTTCACACATTTGCAGTGCCACCCTACAAGGTGATGTCTGCTGCCTACACATTGACTTTAATCCTCATGTCACCTTTCCATAATCCACACCTGCAGCCAGCCATTTCACATCACTCCACCATGCGGATCCACCATGACCTACTTTACTACGCTCACTACAGGTCTCTGCTACAGCTCACCACCTCATCTCCCTTCTGCCTCCAGCCTTGGCCACATCAGTTAAATGGACTTTCAGTATAGTAACTGTTCCACGAAAATGAACTGGTCTGTGCTAGTTGTACAGCTGTGTGTACTAATTTGCTATTATAAGTGTCCTGGTTTTGCTTCTTTAGAGAACCCTGCCTAACACAAAGACTAAGAACAAACAACAAATAAGGACTCAACTTCCCACTTTGGAAGAATGAGACGTTGAAAATCTTATGCATGTTTTCAAAACACAGTCAGATAATGAAGACCTATCAAATTGAAGCTGATAATTTTTGGAGATGTGCCATAAGAAAGACCGTTGAGGCCTGTGGTAGTTACATAATCTGGTGTCAATTTACAAAGGGGTGGAGTCTAGCTTGTCAGTCAAGTCACAGTTTGATGACCTAATTTGGAGATGCCACAGAAAAATAAAGTTCACTGGAGGTCAGGTACTCACAGACTCTCTGCTTTGTCTTCCTGGTGGCAAGACACATGAAGCTGCCTTAGAGTCCTGGAGCTAGAGGATCTACATGGAGACCCCTGCCAGCACTGAGATGCTTCCCCTGCCATTGGATTCACAAGACATTCCACTCACTGGTCTGTGACCTTCCTGAATTCAAAATCATTGCATATGTTGCATGAGTCAAAAGAGAAATTTATATATTGGTATTGAATTTATAAATTGGTATCAGAGATATGGGATAATATCAGACTTAGTGAGTTGATCTGGACTTGGCTGTGATGTTTCCTTAATATGCAATTACTCTTTATGTAAAACTCTTTCTTACATACAAATCTCTGAATTTGTTTCTCTGATCAGCCTGAATTAACTAAAGGTCTAAGGGCATTTAAAAAATGTGTCTGAGGAATAACTGATTTTTTAGAGTTGCGTCAACACGGTGATGAGACTCTGGTAGAGAATGTGGGAATGGAGTATTTGGGATCTTCAGTTGCTTGTGGAGCACAACTCAATGTAAGGGGAAACAGCTGCAAATGTCTGATAGTGATCTGAACTTGAAATTTGTGAAGTGTGAATCTAGAAAAATTGGAATTCAACAAAAATTAAATAGACCACATAAAGATCAGTAATCTAGGCATGAGTGAGCTGCGATGGACTGGTGTTATTGACCATTTTTAATCAGAAAATCATATCACTTATTGTACCTGGAATAACACAATCAAGAGGAATGGTATGGCCTTCCTAGTCATAAAGGTTATTACTAAATCAATCATGAAGTACAATGCTGTCAGTGATAGGCTTATATCTATCCTCCTTCAAGGTTCTCATGGACTAGTTTTAATTTTCTTCAGATTTAATCTGGAATTTTATATGAGCTGATGATCTATTTCATTATCATCCCTGAACCTGGTTTTAGCTGCTGATATTGAACGTCATCATCTCTTTGCATACATATAGTCAATTTAATTGCTGTGTGTTCATTTTGGAGAAATTCATCGTCACCACTTGTCCACCTGTCTTGTTTACAAAAGGTACTTGGTATGAAGAAGTAATTGGTCTTGCAAAATTTTATCATACAAAATCCACTTTAATTTCGATCAACAAGTTTCCAGTTGCTATGCCTTCTTTTTTGTTTCCAACGTTTACATTTCATTTGGCAGTAATTATCAGTGCACCTTGATTGCATGTTTCATCAATTTCAGACTGAAGTTATCAGTAGATTTCTTCAATACAGTTCCTCATGTTGTGATGGCCCCTTAACCATAAAATTATTTTCATTGCTACTTCATAAGTGTAATTTTGCTACTTTTATGAATTGGGTGACCCCTGGGAAAGGGTGGCTTGACCTCTAAAGGGGTCTCAAACTACAATTTGAAAGTTGCTACTGTAGAGTGCTGAATAGCAAGAAAGAATGTCACATACTGTCTACGCTGTGCCTGAATCAAGCCACAGTATTTTCAATCTCCTCATATGGATGTGAAAGTTGGACATTGAGTAAAGAAGAATGCAGAAGAAAGAAAGTCTTTGAGTTGTAGTTCTTGAGAAGATTGAAAGTACCAGGGTTTATAAAATCAATCTGTCTTAAAAAATATAACCACAAAATATATAACCAGATTTTTCCTTAGAGGCAAGGATAGGGAGACTAAGTCTTACCTGCTTCAGACATGTTGTCAGAAGAGACCATCCCTGGAGAAGGACATCATGTTTATTAAAGTGGAGGGACAGCAGAAAAGAGGAAGATCCTCTAGGACATGGATTGACACTGTGGCTGCAATAATTGGCTCAAGTATAGTAACAATTGTGAGGAAACCACAAGGTCAGGCAGTGTTTAATTCTATTGTGCATAAAATCACTGTAGGTTGAAATCCACTCAGAAGCACCTACTAACAACATTGACCTGAGGGACCCAATATATGATACTTTCTCTGACAATATCCTGTTTCCATGCATTTCCATATATATAGTCAATTTGATCCACATGTATTCTGTCCAATGAGGTCTAAACCAATAGTTCATATTTACATTTCTGACATTGAAAAATTATATCCTGTAAGCTTCCAAACTGTTTCCATCATCAAAGCCATATTTTCCAATGACTAATCCTTTCTCTTTATTTCCCTTTTTCAAATTCTAGTTACCAGTAAAAAATAATGTACATTAATTGCATATTTGATTAATTTCAGATAGCAAAGGATGGTAAATTTTTTCTTCGTAATAATATATGTCACCACACTGTAACCAAAAAAAAAAAAGATGAAGGGTGGGATTTATGCTTGCATCTGGGAAACTATCACCAGAATCAATATCATAAATGTGTCACTTACAAAGTGCCTTCATGCAGTTTTGTAGTCCTGACCAGTTGCAAATCACATAATGATTAGAAATTTGTATCGGGAATAAAACTAGCTGCAAAACAACAAAAAATATTGCAAACAAAGTATCTTGAAATCAAAGGTGCCTGACTGCCACTCATCTGCCCTTACACAATGGTTTGCATTCTCTAAAAATCACATATTGTAAACTTTTTTCTCTGACTCACACAATTCTTTTGGTGTTTTATATTTGATGTGTTAATGATACATTTCTATTTTGTTGTCCACTATATTGCATCACATACATAGTCCATCATATGTTTTTTTCAATTCATCTGTTGATATATAGGGCTACTTCCAGTTCTTAGTCAATACAAACAAAAGCACTATCTATATTTGTGTACAGATCTTCAAATGGACATATGCTTTCATTCATAATGTAGCTGGGTTTTAATCATAAGTATTTATTTTTTGTATATTCAGTATTTATGAAATTATTCTGAATAGGTGTGGGTGGTAAAGAGAGCTATCATAATTCCTATGACATAAGCCAACCCAGCTTTTAATTTCATCCAATGAATGAATCTTGTTCCTATAAAACAGATTTTAAAATAACATAAGCAGCCATTACTTTGAATATTTCTGCATTGTCTTTATAAAAGTTAATTTCACTCACTCATTGCCATGGACTTGATACTGGTGGATACTGACTCAAAGGAAAGGGGAAAACTAGAAATCACACAATATAAGTCTACAAAGCTGTAGCTCTTTATAGAAGTAAAAAGGCTCTCTTTCTGTATAGCAGCTGGTGCTTTCAAACTACTGACTTGCATTTAACAATTCAATGCACAGTCATGGTACTGCAGGTGCTCTACAAGTCAATTCCTCACTCAGTCAATGTCATCATGTGGATGCTGACTCATAACAACCCTATAGGATATGCTAGAACTGCTTCTGTGAACTTTTGAGACTGAAGATGTTTACAGGAGTAGAAAGTTCTGCCTTTCTCTCTAGGAGTTGGCTGGTGCTTTCAAACTGTTGACCTTGAGACTTGAAGTCAAATGCATAATCACTATGTCACCAGGGCTCCCCAAAAGTCAATGAGGTCTCTCTAACTTTTTCAAGAGAAATTTTATTAAGTCACAGGATCACAGAAACTCCTTCCTTTAGATCTCCACTTATTTATCCAGCATTTGACTTTTATTTGAATAAAAGCTACCATTTGTCTTTATGATATATGATATTTGAAGCCCTTTATTTTCTTTGTGATTGTTAGCTGTATTCTAGATATAAATAAGTATCTTATCTGATAGGATCCAGGCCCCCAGGTGGTATAGTGGTTAATAGATGGACTACTAACTGCAAGGTCAGCCTTTGGGAACCACTAGCCAACTCTAGGAGAAAGATGAGATTTTCTTCTTCTGTAAACTATTACAGGCTCAAAACTCACTGGGGCAGGTCTATTCTGTCCACTAGGGTCTATATTAGTCAAAACTGACTCAATGGTAGTCAGTTTGGTTGGGAAAATTTGTCTTCCATCTTGTAGATTTTCTTTTCATATTTTTGACAATGTACTCTTAAGGAAAAACCTTTTTTAAAATTCATAGGTCTAGTTTATCCAATTCTCTTCTATTGTTTGTATGTGATACCATGTCAAAGATATCATAGCTTAACCCACAATCATGAGACTGCATGTTTGTTTTCCTCTATAGTTTTATCTTCTATTTTAAACCTTTGATCCATGTTAACTTTTACATGTGTATTTATGGAATAGGGTTATATATTCACGCTTTTGTTATAAAGATATCCTGCTGTTCCAATATCATTTGCTGAAAAACAACAACAAAAAATATTTCTCCTCATGAAAAACCTTTGTCTTTTTTCAAGCAGTTGATAAAAATATATGGATGTACTTTGAGTTATCAATCTTATTCTTATTTTAGAGCTAAATTATTTTGGTGATTATAATGTTTTAAATAATTTTCTGAATTAGAGCTTGTTATACCTCTTTTTTTCTTTCAAAATGATTTTGTCTACTCTCGGTGTCCAGCACTTTTAGAATTTAAAAAAAAATTAAGATAACTCCTTACCATTAAATCTATGCCTATTTATAGCAACCCTATAGGATGGGCAGAACTGCCACTGTGGGTTTGTAAAACTGCAATTGTTTATAGGAATTGAAAGTCTCAGTTTTCTCCAGAGGAGTGGCTGGTGGTTTTGAAGTGCTGACCTTGCAGATAGCATCCCAACATGTTACTAAAGTCAGGTAGGATTCTGTTAGAGATCTTCTTGAAATTTTAAATCAATATGTGGTGTATCGCCACAGTAGCAATGCTAGGTTTTTTAATCCATGAGCATGAACTATCATTTATTTTCTTATGTCTTCTTTAACGTTTTCAAAAATGTTTTTTCATTGTCAGGGTAGAAATTTCACACTGATTTTGTTACATTTAGTCCTAAGTATTTTATGCTATTTCAAATGAAAGTTTTTCTTCAATTTTTTTAGACTTTCCCCTTGCTACTGCATAGAATTTCTACTGCATAGAATATTATATCTTGTATCCTGCACCATTACATGTTTATTAGATTTATCAGTTTTTTGTGTGTATTTCTTAGGATTTCCTGTCATGCTATCTGCAAGTAAAGATGGTTTTTACTTCTTGCCTTCTACAATGGACAGGTTTTATCTCTTTTATTCTGGTCAAAACTGTACAAAGTTAAATAGAATAGCAAGAATGAGCATTCTCTTGTTATTTGTCCTAGATAATTTTTTGATGTTTTAGGGCTTTCTGGCTTATATAGTCCCACTTGAGATAATGATGAGCTGATAAATCACAGGTCATTACTTTGTGATACTTTTCTTTGTTTTCCTTAAACTATAACCAAGACTCTACATTGGCCTCCTGCTGATAGTTTCCTCATCTGGATGATTGTCTATGTATTGTCTTTGTCCTCTTTAAGGTTTAATAAAGGATCTCTATAGGATATGTTTGAATTTTTATTCTTTTCCTTAAAATAATTTTCTCTTTTAATAAATCATTTTATTTAGGGCTTAGAGCTCTTAATACAATCCATACATCCATCCATTGTATCAAGCACATTTGTACATTTGTTGCCATCATCATTCTCAAAACATTTTCTTTCTACTTGAGTCCTTAATATCGGTTCCTGATTTCCTCCCTCTCCCACCCTCTCTCATGAACCCTTGATGAATTTATAACCCCTTCCCCTCAGGTCTTATACCAACTGCTGTGTCCCTTCACCTACTTTTCAGCTGCCTGTCCCCCTAGGAAGAGGTTATATGTAGGCCATTGTCATCGGTTTCCCCTTTCTCCCCCCACCTTCCTCTAAACCTTAGTATCTCTATTCTCATTAATGGTCCTGAGAAGTTTATCTGTCTTAGATTTCCTGTGTTGCAAACTCTTATCTGTACCAGTGTACATGTTCTGGTCTAGCCGGATTTGTAAGGTAAAATTGAGGCCATAATAGTGTGGGGGATGGGGGAAACATTAAAAATCTAGAAAAAAGTTGTAGGCTTCATTGTTGCTATACACCCTAACTGTCTCCACTCTTCCTTGTGACCCTTCTGTAAAGGGATGTCCAATTGTTTGCTCTTAGTTTTCTGATGAGTTTTTAAAATGTCATTAATTTTCAATGCTTCTAATATTATTCTGAGGTAGGAATGTGAATGATCATCTTCAAAGATCTCTCTCTATGTATATATATTTAGGCAGCAACTAGAATATTATTCTTTTATTTAAGTTGTAAATCTAATTTTACATAGGTCAAAATTATACCCTGAATCAGAATCTAGGAGATGGATGAGTGCTTTTATGATATATACTTGATTCTGTAAATTTACTAGTTAAATATTTCAACAGCTTTCCCTTTTCTATAAAGAATGCAAAGTATTACTAATAAAATTCTTTATTTGGACCATTTTTTGCATATTATTTTTTCAAGTCTGTAAGTCTAAATATAATTCTCTGACTATACCACAACACTTAGACATTTATTCCTTTGCACTTGCCATTTTAAAAATTCCATTCCTCTATTCACTTAATTAGAATGTGATTTCTACTTGGTTGTGTTTGCTTGAGAAATAATTGTCATGTACCCAGTCTCCAAGAGATAGGGAGTACTGTGTTCTTGGGGTTCTTGATAGCACATACTGGACAGCTTTGAACCACCTTAGAAACGAGCCCCGGTGGCGTAGTGGTTGTGTGCGGGACTGCAGCCCACTGGGATGGAGGTTCAATTCCAGCTCCAGGGGGCAAAGGCTGGGCTTCCTAGGAGCAAAGGCTGGGCCTCCTACTCCCACTACCAGGGCGGTGATGTCCGAAAAAAAAAAACACAACTCTTGTAAGTTCAATATTTATAATACTTTAGATACTCATTTAAACTTGCCTCCCTTTCCATGAGTAGAGTCATGAACATGTTTTAAACTAGAGTAGATATATGGCTTTTAGTCATTAAGACTTGCCTGATCAGGGTTGTAATTCATACTCTGAGATCTTCTAGGACTTTTCACTCTTGCCTGAAGGCAATCTCCATTAGCATAATGAGTACTACAAAGAGAGAGCACAGTAAAAAGAATAAGCGCCCCCCCCTCTTAAATACAGAATCTTTGATAGTCCCCAGGGTAGTAGCCTGGTCACTGATTTTCCTTCTTTTCAGCATCTGCCCTTTGATTTTGCTAGCTGGACTACCTGTGAATCTCCTTTCTGATACCCTCTTCAGTGTATGATGGCTACTTCCTTGTACAGGGTAATGGCATCTGGAGCTGAATAATGACCTAGGTATATTTAGCAAGTTTTTTTTTTCAGAGGTGGCAACCCTTTCTCCTTCCAAATAGTTTAATGTGCATAGAAAACTCAAGCCAAGTATATGGAATCTGTATAAATGTTGCCTTGCCTGTCAGTTGCTACACATTTTGCTTTAGTTTTCTGTGCCAAGATGCATAGGGGAAGCAAAAGTTTTGCTTCTGCTATACAAAGGGAGTCTACTCCAGCATACTCAGATTTTGGCCATTGAGATCTCTAAAACTTGTTCTTTTGAAGATTTTCCTTTATGGAGGTTATCCATAGGTTTGTATTTGAGGTCTGACTGGAGCTGGTTTCTTCAAACTCCTCAATGTCACCATTTTACAGCTGTTTTTCACCAGGTGAGGTCAGCAGCGTAGCTCAAGTTAGACAGACATTGTCGAAATTCACGTGGAAGTTGTCTAGCTGAGAAACCACTATTTGACCCTTCTATTACCAGATAACCTCCTTTTTGTTTGAAGATTTTTAAGAATTGAAAATATAATGCAAATAGTAATAGGTTGACCAAAGCTGAATTTCTTGGCTTCCTAAAAGTCAGGTATTAGTGACTATAGGGAGGCAAGAAGGCTAATTTCAATACATAATGTTGATTTCATCAAAAAGTTGGTCATTGATCTGCTGCAGGAACCCAGCTGTTGAATGATGTCCCCCAATGTGTTCAGGGACCCAGCTGTTGAATGATGTCCCCCAATGTGTTACCCTGCTTCTCATAACCAAAAAGGTTTTGTTAGATTAGGACCATGGCTGTGATCATATGCTTCTTGATCTTAAGAAAGACGTCCCAGAGTTTTGGGGTTGACACCAAAGGAAAGATGACTTCATTTGGGGGAAGAACCTCTTAAAAAGGCCATCCCCAAGAACCCCTTCTCTTTTTAGGTCTATTAAGTAGCAACTTAGAAAATTGCCTATAGCCAACTCCAAGTATGTAGGCCAAGTTTGAAATTTTGGTTCTAAGATGAAGAAGGAAGGCCTTGTAGGAAACTGAAAGATCAGAGGATGGTGAACACAGG